>JAJOZX010014103.1:0-87316 GCA_023014485.1 Bathynomus jamesi | reverse complement strand
TGAGTACGTATTAATTTTGGTTCATTACAATTACGATTACAATTATGGATTAATTCACATTCGCTTATGATTCCATTACAGTTCTATTAAAGTACATTACGTTATATTAAATTAAAGTATTACAGTTAATTACAATTTACAGTTACTATAACTTTGTTTTGTTTTTACGGAACGTAAATCAATTCGAATGTGTCAAAAGTAATAAAATTCAATTAGGATTTAGATTTTACATAATTAATCAGTTACACGTATAAGGTAATTAAAAAAAACGAACTTAGAGGAACTTACAATTAATGAAATGTAAATCTAGCGGTATTAAAAATTAAATTTTGAAGATGGAATTAAATTCGACTAGTGACATTCCTAGCTATATATGAACTATATAACCATTAACATTAGCCAGAAGTATCGGTAATATAATTGAATTAAAAAAAATAAGAATACAAATTAAAGATATAAATCAATTATGCATTTCAACGAGCTAAATATAATTTTATAATATTCTAAAAAAATAAAAGTAATCGAGCCATAGATGAGTTTCGGCCAAGAATAAAAAAGTTATTGAAATGGAAGGAAGCATTTCGAACAATCTTTTCTTTTAATAATTTCAGGTAAATTTTACATTAAAAATTATTTTTTAGATAAAAAAAAAAATATTAAAAAGGTTTAATAATTTTTGCATGTTAAGTAGAAAAATCATACTCTTTCGTTGAATGTTGATAGAATTTGAATTATTTGATATTTTGACACAATTAAATTCGACTACGATAATTACTCATTATTAATCGAATAAAAAAAATATAAAAAATATAAACGTTGAAAATAGAAATCAATTATAAACTATAATGAACTAAACATATACTGTAATATAAAAAAACACTTAACCTAAATTGAGGTTATGTTTCATCGTACCAAAGAGGAATTAACCATGGTTGAACCATTTCTCTGGTTGACACGGTTCAACTGCGGTTGGGGGTGTTAAAAATAAAATAAAATAAAAAGACAAAGTTTGGAGTACTACATTCGGGGGAATTGAGTGACTAAGCGGGGGGTATAAGATAAGTCTGAAATTGACAATTACATCTTTCGTGAGCACTTTGCTCTTTAAAAAAAAAAAAATTGCTTGTCACACTACTTTGAACAAAAATTAAAAGAGTTGAACAAAACGGAGGGACGGTATGTTCCTCAGCATAGTAATTTAAAATGAGTCATTGGGACAAGATCGATTAATTAATTATTACACAACTATTATTATCACGTATACATTACAATGATTATCAAAGTCATTACAAACAATTGTAAAAACTGTTTTGGTTACAAACAATAAAATGTCATTTTACCTATATTTATATACGCAACAATGGCATGAAAAAGAAAAGACAAAATCTGTCCATTTCCTTCTTACAACAAAACAAAGAAAGGTTAACTAAAGACGCAACCCGGTCAATTCAGGTTGAATTAAATTCTTAGATTACATTTTCTCAAATTAAATTCTCTTAAATTACAAAGAAAAAGTTGAATTCAATTGACTGCATTGAAATGACTTGGGACTTAAACTCTGACTTGGAACTTAAACTGACTTGAACTTAAACTCTGACTTGGAACTTAAACTCTGACTTGAACTCTGTCAAGTATTCTGAACCTAACTTGAACTCTATCAAGTATTCTGAACCTAACTTGAACTCTATCAAGTATTCTGAAACTAACTTGAAATTAACTGAAAATGGAAATGACTGCACTTGATCTCTATCAAGTGGAGACGATTAACCTCTGTTTTGGTTGACCCTCTTGGTGCAACCTTCCGACTTCAAAAACTGACTTAAAAAACTGACTTCAAAAACTGACTTCAAAAACTGACTTCAAAAAAATGACTTCAAAAAAATGACCTCAAAAAAATGACTTCAAAAACTGACTTCAAAAACTGACTTAAAAAAACTGACTTAAAAAACTGACTTAAAAAAACTGACTTCAAAAAAATGACTTCAAAAAAATGACTTCAAAAAAATGACTTCAAAAAAATGACTTCAAAATTACTTCAAGTATCTCTCTAAATCTATAAACTCTCTATAAACTCTCTCTTTCTTAATTTGCAAGTCAATTCAATTCAGTAATTGAAAAAAATTTGCAAACAAAAATAAAAAATAAATGTAAACAATATTCATTCTAATGTACGGGAAGGTACATAAAATAAAATTATTCTATACGGAATATAACAGTGAAAATAACTCTTGAAATTAACTCTCTTTGAAATTAACTCTCTTTGAAATTAACTCTCTTTGAAATTAACTCTCTGTTACAATTAACTCTCTGTTACAATTAACTCTCTGTTACAATTACTGTTTCAATAAAAACAAATGTATCACTGGTGTATGGAATGTTCACTGAGTTTCTTGTGAATTCTGACTTGATACTCATTATTAACTGTTAATAATAGTGACTTTTCAAATGTTTTATAAATTACTTAAAAAAACAAACTGTACTTAACAAAATTTTCTATGGGGAAATCCTTGAGACGTGTCCTGAAGACGTCTTCCTGGCTACTTCTTCTTGGATGAAACTAGGCGTGGGAACTTGGAGTCGTGACACACCGGTTCAAGGGTGGATGTTACGAACAAGAAGTCGTGACACGCCGGTCAACTGGTTTTATCCTGATGCAGGGTAATTTCTATCTTGGCCAAAGAGTGGCCTTTCTTAAAATCTTCTTCTTAAAATACTTCTCGTTAAAATCTTCTCTACAAATCTTCTTCTACAAATCTTTTTCTTATCCTGGTAAAGGGTCGCCAGACTGTTAACCCCTCCGTCTATGGCCCTGGGTGGTTCGGATCGAGGGGGGGGTTCTAGTTCCGGAGGCAAGCAACGGATATTTCTTCTTGATACTTTTCTTCTATAACTTTCTAATTCTTTGACTAAGTTCTTCTGAAGAGAGCACGGCTCGAAGGGGAAAATAAAAGTTTCTCTTACATTTAGTTTACTTCTCAAAATGTACAGGTAGTGCTCTGAATTTACAGGGTAGAGGTTCGACCTCTTTCGACCATGGCTCAGGCCAGAATCTAAAAAATTAAGGAGGCAAGGGCCTCTGCCCCCTCCCCGCAGCGAAGCTGCTAACAAAGGAGTCGAAATGAAGGGCTATAATGAAGAATTGACTATGAAGTAGTGACTTAATGAAGAGGTGACTTTATGAAGTGCCTAATTGAAGTGTCTTAATTTTACAAATACATGTATAATATAAACTTAAAGGTTTGTGGGAAGGCAGTCGAAGGTTAAGTTCCCCCCTTTTTAAACACATGATCAGATGTTTGAAAGATTCCAAATAAATTTAAAAAAAATAAAAATAAAAACTAATCGTATATTTTTGCCGAGTCTACATTTATGAAGGCGATATCATTTTGTAATAGTACACATAAGTACAAATTAAGTACACGACTGAGTACGTATTAATTTTGGTTCATTACAATTACGATTACAATTATGGATTAATTCACATTCGCTTATGATTGTCCTTACAGTTCTATTAAAGTACATTACGTATATTAATTAAAGTATTACAGTTAATTACAATTTAACAGTTACTATAACTTTGTTTTGTTTTTACGGAACGTAAATGAATTCGAATGTGTCAAAAGTAATAAAATTCAATTAGGATTTAGATTTTACATAATTAATCAGTTACACGTATAAGGTAATTAAAAAAACGAACTTAGAGGAACTTACAATTAATGAAAATGTAAATCTAGCGGTATTAAAAATTAAATTTTGAAGATGGAATTAATTCGACTAGTGACATTCCTAGCTATATATGAACTATATAACCATTAACATTAGCCAGAAGTATCGGTAAGATAATTGAATTAAAAAAAATTAAGAATACAAATTAAAGATATAAATCAATTATGCATTTCAACGAGCTAAATATAATTTTATAATATTCTAAAAAAATAAAAGTAAATCGAGCCATAGATGAGTTTCGGCCAAGAATAAAAAAGTTATTGAAATGGAAGGAAGCATTTCGAACAATCTTTTCTTTTAATAATTTCAGGTAAATTTTACATTAAAAATTATTTTTTAGATAATAAAAAAAATATTAAAAAGGTTTAATAATTTTTGCATGTTAAGTAGAAAAATCATACTCTTTCGTTGAATGTTGATAGAATTTGAATTATTTGATATTTTGACACACAATTAAATTCGACTACGATAATTACTCATTATTAATCGAATAAAAAAAATATAAAAAATATAAACGTTGAAAATAGAAATCAATTATAAACTATAATGAACTAAACATATACTGTAATATAAAAAAACACTAACCTAAATTGAGGTTATGTTTCATCGTACCAAAGAGGAATTAACCATGGTTGAACCATTTCTCTGGTTGACACGGTTCAACTGCGGTTGGGGGTGTTAAAAATAAAATAAAATAAAAAGACAAAGTTTGGAGTACTACATTCGGGGGAATTGAGTGACTAAGCGGGGGGTATAAGTCTGAAATTGACAATTACATCTTTCGTGAGCACTTTGCTCTTTAAAAAAAAAAAAAAAATTGCTTGTCACACTACTTTGAACAAAAATTAAAAGAGTTGAACAAAACGGAGGGACGGTATGTTCCTCAGCATAGTAATTTAAAATGAGTCATTGGGACAAGATCGATTAATTAATTATTACACAACTATTATTATCACGTATACATTACAATGATTATCAAAGTCATTACAAACAATTGTAAAAACTGTTTTGGTTACAAACAATAAAATGTCATTTTACCTATATATTTATATACGCAACAATGGCATGAAAAAGAAAAGACAAATCTGTCCATTTCCTTCTTACAACAAAACAAAGAAAGGTTAACTAAAGACGCAACCCGGTCAATTCAGGTTGAATTAAATTCTTAGATTACATTTTCTCAAATTAAATTCTCTTAAATTACAAAGAAAAAGTTGAATTCAATTGACTGCATTGAAATGACTTGGGACTTAAACTCTGACTTGGAACTTAAACTGACTTGGAACTTAAACTCTGACTTGGAACTTAAACTCTGACTTGAACTCTGTCAAGTATTCTGAACCTAACTTGAACTCTATCAAGTATTCTGAACCTAACTTGAACTCTATCAAGTATTCTGAAACTAACTTGAAATTAACTGAAAATGGAAAATGACTGCACTTGATCTCTATCAAGTGGAGACGATTAACCTCTGTTTTGGTTGACCCTCTTGGTGCAACCTTCCGACTTCAAAAACTGACTTAAAAAACTGACTTCAAAAACTGACTTCAAAAACTGACTTCAAAAAAATGACTTAAAAAAATGACCTCAAAAAAATGACTTCAAAAACTGACTTCAAAAACTGACTTAAAAAAACTGACTTAAAAAAACTGACTTAAAAAAACTGACTTCAAAAAATGACTTCAAAATTACTTCAAGTATCTCTCTAAATCTATAAACTCTCTATAAACTCTCTCTTTCTTAATTTGCAAGTCAATTCAATTCAGTAATTGAAAAAAATTTGCAAACAAAAAATAAAAAATAAAATGTAAACAATATTTCATTCTAATGTACGGGAAGGTACATAAAATAAAATTATTCTATACGGAATATAACAGTGAAAATAACTCTTGAAATTAACTCTCTTTGAAATTAACTCTCTTTGAAATTAACTCTCTGTTACAATTAACTCTCTGTTACAATTAACTCTCTGTTACAATTACTGTTTCAATAAAAACAAATGTATCACTGGTGTATGGAATGTTCACTGAGTTTCTTGTGAATTCTGACTTGATACTCATTATTAACTGTTAATAATAGTGACTTTTCAAATGTTTATAAATTACTTAAAAAAACAAACTGTACTTAACAAAATTTTCTATGGGGAAATCCTTGAGACGTGTCCTGAAGACGTCTTCCTGGCTACTTCTTCTTGGATGAAAACTAGGCGTGGAGAACTTGGAGTCGTGACACACCGGTTCAAGGGTGGATGTTACGAACAAAAAGTCGTGACACGCCGGTCAACTGGTTTTATCCTGATGCAGGGTAATTTCTATCTTGGCCAAAGAGTGGCCTCTTCTTAAAATCTTCTTCTTAAAATAATCTTCTCGTTAAAATCTTCTTCTACAAATCTTCTTCTACAAATCTTTTTCTTATCCTGGTAAAGGGTCGCCAGACTGTTAACCCCTCCGTCTATGGCCCTGGGTGGTTCGGATCGAGGGGGGTTCTAGTTCCGAAGGCAAGCAACGGATATTTCTTCTTGATACTTTTCTTCTATAACTTTCTAATTCTTTGACTAAGTTCTTCTGAAGAGAGCACGGCTCGAAGGGGAAAATAAAAAGTTTCTCTTACATTTAGTTTACTTCTCAAAATGTACAGGTAGTGCTCTGAATTTACAGGGGTAGAGGTTCGACCTCTTTCGACCATAGCTCAGGCCAGAATCTAAAAAATTAAGGAGGCAAGGGGCCTCTGCCCCCTCCCCGCAGCGAAGCTGCTAACAAAGGAGTCGAAATGAAGGGCTATAATGAAGAATTGACTATGAAGTAGTGACTTAATGAAGAGGTGACTTTATGAAGTGCCTAATTGAAGTGTCTTAATTTTACAAATACATGTATAATATAAACTTAAAGGTTTGTGGGAAGGCAGTCGAAGGTTAAGTTCCCCCCTTTTTAAACACATGATCAGATGTTTGAAAGATTCCAAATAAAATTTAAAAAAAATAAAAATAAAAACTAATCGTATATTTTTGCCGAGTCTACATTTATGAAGGCGATATCATTTTGTAATAGTACACATAAGTACAAATTAAGTACACGACTGAGTACGTATTAATTTTGGTTCATTACAATTACGATTACAATTATGGATTAATTCACATTCGCTTATGATTGTCCATTACAGTTCTATTAAAGTACATTACGTTATATTAAATTAAAGTATTACAGTTAATTACAATTTAACAGTTACTATAACTTTGTTTTGTTTTTACGGAACGTAAATGAATTCGAATGTGTCAAAAGTAATAAAATTCAATTAGGATTTAGATTTTACATAATTAATCAGTTACACGTATAAGGTAATTAAAAAAAACGAACTTAGAGAACTTACAATTAATGAAAATGTAAATCTAGCGGTATTAAAAATTAAATTTTGAAGATGGAATTAAATTCGACTAGTGACATTCCTAGCTATATATGAACTATATAACCATTAACATTAGCCAGAAGTATCGGTAAGATAATTGAATTAAAAAAATTAAGAATACAAATTAAAGATATAAATCAATTATGCATTTCAACGAGCTAAATATAATTTATAATATTCTAAAAAAATAAAAGTAAATCGAGCCATAGATGAGTTTCGGCCAAGAATAAAAAAGTTATTGAAATGGAAGGAAGCATTTCGAACAATCTTTTCTTTTAATAATTTCAGGTAAATTTTACATTAAAAATTATTTTTTAGATAATAAAAAAAAATATTAAAAAGGTTTAATAATTTTTGCATGTTAAGTAGAAAAATCATACTCTTTCGTTGAATGTTGATAGAATTTGAATTATTTGATATTTTGACACACAATTAAATTCGACTACGATAATTACTCATTATTAATCGAATAAAAAAAATATAAAAAATATAAACGTTGAAAATAGAAATCAATTATAAACTATAATGAACTAAACATATACTGTAATATAAAAAAACACTTAACCTAAATTGAGGTTATGTTTCATCGTACCAAAGAGGAATTAACCATGGTTGAACCATTTCTCTGGTTGACACGGTTCAACTGCGGTTGGGGGTGTTAAAAATAAAATAAAATAAAAAGACAAAGTTTGGAGTACTACATTCGGGGGAATTGAGTGACTAAGCGGGGGGTATAAGTCTGAAATTGACAATTACATCTTTCGTGAGCACTTTGCTCTTTAAAAAAAAAAAAAATTGCTTGTCACACTACTTTGAACAAAAATTAAAAGAGTTGAACAAAACGGAGGGACGGTATGTTCCTCAGCATAGTAATTTAAAATGAGTCATTGGGACAAGATCGATTAATTAATTATTACACAACTATTATTATCACGTATACATTACAATGATTACACTGGTCAACAAAGATTTTTCATCAGAGTAAACTTTGTGTTGGCTGGATAGCATTTTTCACGCTGATTCCAAAACTGCATTCAGATGTTTTCTAGCACGTATAGTTTTCAAGATGAAGGCATATATATAAAAACACAGATTTAACCATTTTAAATAGGCAAAATACTACTATTTCAACATTTGATTGTGTTTATTTTATTGTGTTTTTTTAGTTTATTCATCTTATTTATTTCAATTATCTTAATTATACATCTTATGTATTTCAGGTGTGAGCTTTTACGTCTAGCAGCATTGTGATTCAGGCAACAACGCCGTGCTTTGTGTGTCAAAAGATCAGTCCAGTCCAAGAACTTGTTGTGTCAAGTTGGTGTACATTTTTTTTAAATTTATAGTTTGCTCAGGTCAGTCAACATGCCTCGACAATGTAAGAATGACCCCGACAAGTTCTGTTTCGAATGCGGCCAGTTCACAACTAAAACACAGCGACGAAGTATTACAACCGACATTAAGAAAATATAGAAGCTATACTTTGGTTGCCATCTAGGTGACCAAGATAAACCATGGGCCACATCAAATCTGTTCTGGCTGTTCAAATGGATTACGTGATTGGCTTAACAAAAAGAAAGCTTCAATGCCATTTGCCATACCCATGATATGGAGGGAGCCGAGAGATCATCATGAAGACTGTTATTTTTGTAGTGTGAACTTAATGGGGTTTTCTGCCAAGAACAAACACCAGATTGTATATCCAAACTTGGATTCAGCACGTAGACCAGTAAAACATGATGAAACATTGCCCATTCCAATTCCCCCAAGTGATAGGCTAGATTCTATCATAGATGACATGGAAAGTGATGAAGGTGCAACTGGCGTTTCCGGACCATCTACAGAACCAGAGTACACTTTTGAAGGAAGACATTTAGAGCCTAAAAGTTAACCCAAGGACAGTTGAATGATCTTGTTAGAGACTTATCGCTGTCTAAAGAGAAATCAGAGCTTCTCGCCTCAAGACTAAAGGAGAACAATTTACTTGAGAACAATGTTCGTATTAGTTACTACCGAAAGCGGAATTTTGAATTAACAGCATTCTTTTCAGTAGACGGTCCTCTCTGTTATTGCCATGACATCAATGGACTATTTACAGCCATATCTCAGACGTATGTGGCATCTGAGTGGCGCCTCTTTATTGATTCGTCGCAGAGAAGCCTGAAACAGTTCTTTTGCATAATGGTAATATAATGCCATCCATCCCCATTGCCCATTCCGTCCATCTAAAAGAGACATATGACAATATGGATATACTACTTAAGGCAATCAAATACGACAGTCATCAATGGAATGTTTGTGGAGATCTAAAAGTTATAGGAATGCTTATGGGTATGCAGTAAGGATTCACAAATGGATATGTGAAAACTTTCTTGGAAGCAACAAGTCACCTGCGTATAAGGATGGAGTCAAGAACCTCCTTGATGCCTTCAAAGAAATGGAGTGTCGAATGTCGTTAAATATTCACTTCCTGCATTCCCACTTAGATTTCTTTCCTGAAAACCTTGGTGCAGTGAGTGACGAGCAAGGAGAGCGCTTCCATCAAGATATTCAGATGATGGAGAAGCGCTACCAAGGATACTGGAATGAAAGCATGATGGCAGACTATTGTTGGATGCTGTATCGTGACAATCCAGGCCAAATTTACAAAAGGAAATCACACTCACAGCGCTTTTAATAAAATAATGTATATATTCTTTATTTATAAGTACATTGAATAAAGTATATGATATATTGTTATAGCAATATCAAAAACTTAAAAATATCGAAACCAGTGTATCTATATAACTCTACGTGCTAGAAAACAAATAAAACCAGATTCGGAATCAGCGCGAAAAATGCATTAAGAAAAGTGTAATCATGTTTGTGATGAGAAAAAAAAGTTTCATTTTGTTGGCCAGTGTTATCAAAGTCATTACAAACAATTGTAAAAACTGTTTTGGTTACAAACAATAAAATGTCATTTTACCTATATATTTATATACGCAACAATGGCATGAAAAAGAAAAGACAAATCTGTCCATTTCCTTCTTACAACAAAACAAAGAAAGGTTAACTAAAGACGCAACCCGGTCAATTCAGGTTGAATTAAATTCTTAGATTACATTTTCTCAAATTAAATTCTCTTAAATTACAAAGAAAAAGTTGAATTCAATTGACTGCATTGAAATGACTTGGGACTTAAACTCTGACTTGGAACTTAAACTGACTTGGAACTTAAACTCTGACTTGGAACTTAAACTCTGACTTGAACTCTGTCAAGTATTCTGAACCTAACTTGAACTCTATCAAGTATTCTGAACCTAACTTGAACTCTATCAAGTATTCTGAAACTAACTTGAAATTAACTGAAAATGGAAAATGACTGCACTTGATCTCTATCAAGTGGAGACGATTAACCTCTGTTTTGGTTGACCCTCTTGGTGCAACCTTCCGACTTCAAAAACTGACTTAAAAAACTGACTTCAAAAACTGACTTCAAAAAACTGACTTAAAAAAAATGACATCAAAAAAATGACTTCAAAAACTGACTTCAAAAACTGACTTAAAAAAACTGACTTAAAAAAACTGACTTAAAAAAACTGACTTAAAAAACTGACTTCAAAAAAATGACTTCAAAAAAATGACTTCAAAAAAAATGACTTCAAAAAAATGACTTCTTCAAAATTACTTCAAGTATCTCTCTAAATCTATAAACTCTCTATAAACTCTCTCTTTCTTAATTTGCAAGTCAATTCAATTCAGTAATTGAAAAAATTTGCAAACAAAAAATAAAAATAAAATGTAAACAATATTCATTCTAATGTACGGGAAGGTACATAAAATAAATTATTCTATACGGAATATAACAGTGAAAATAACTCTTGAAATTAACTCTCTTTGAAATTAACTCTCTTTGAAATTAACTCTCTTTGAAATTAACTCTCTGTTACAATTAACTCTCTGTTACAATTAACTCTCTGTTACAATTACTGTTTCAATAAAACAAATGTATCACTGGTTATGGAATGTCACTGAGTTTCTTGTGAATTCTGACTTGATACTCATTATTAACTGTTAATAATAGTGACTTTTCAAATGTTTATAAATTACTTAAAAAAACAAACTGTACTTAACAAAATTTTCTATGGGGAAATCCTTGAGACGTGTCCTGAAGACGTCTTCCTGGCTACTTCTTCTTGGATGAAAACTAGGCGTGGAGAACTTGGAGTCGTGACACACCGGTTCAAGGGTGGATGTTACGAACAAGAAGTCGTGACACGCCGGTCAACTGGTTTTATCCTGATGCAGGGTAATTTCTATCTTGGCCAAAGAGTGGCCTCTTCTTAAAATCTTCTTCTTAAAATAATCTTCTCGTTAAAATCTTCTTCTACAAATCTTCTTCTACAAATCTTTTTCTTATCCTGGTAAAGGGTCGCCAGACTGTTAACCCCTCCGTCTATGGCCCTGGGTGGTTCGGATCGAGGGGGGTTCTAGTTCCGGAGGCAAGCAACGGATATTTCTTCTTGATACTTTTCTTCTATAACTTTCTAATTCTTTGACTAAGTTCTTCTGAAGAGAGCACGGCTCGAAGGGGAAAATAAAAAGTTTCTCTTACATTTAGTTTACTTCTCAAAATGTACAGGTAGTGCTCTGAATTTACAGGGGTAGAGGTTCGACCTCTTTCGACCATAGCTCAGGCCAGAATCTAAAAAATTAAGGAGGCAAGGGGCCTCTGCCCCTCCCCGCAGCGAAGCTGCTAACAAAGGAGTCGAAATGAAGGGCTATAATGAAGAATTGACTATGAAGTATGACTTAATGAAGAGGTGACTTTATGAAGTGCCTAATTGAAGTGTCTTAATTTTACAAATACATGTATAATATAAACTTAAAGGTTTGTGGGAAGGCAGTCGAAGGTTAAGTTCCCCCTTTTTAAACACATGATCAGATGTTTGAAAGATTCCAAATAAATTTAAAAAAAAATAAAAATAAAAACTAATCGTATATTTTTGCCGAGTCTACATTTATGAAGCGATATCATTTTGTAATAGTACACATAAGTACAAATTAAGTACACGACTGAGTACGTATTAATTTGGTTCATTACAATTACGATTACAATTATGGATTAATTCACATTCGCTTATGATTGTCCATTACAGTTCTATTAAAGTACATTACGTTATATTAAATTAAAGTATTACAGTTAATTACAATTTAACAGTTACTATAACTTTGTTTTGTTTTTACGGAACGTAAATGAATTCGAATGTGTCAAAAGTAATAAAATTCAATTAGGATTTAGATTTTACATAATTAATCAGTTACACGTATAAGGTAATTAAAAAAACGAACTTAGAGGAACTTACAATTAATGAAAATGTAAATCTAGCGGTATTAAAAATTAAATTTTGAAGATGGAATTAAATTCGACTAGTGACATTCCTAGCTATATATGAACTATATAACCATTAACATTAGCCAGAAGTATCGGTAAGATAATTGAATTAAAAAAAATTAAGAATACAAATTAAAGATATAAATCAATTATGCATTTCAACGAGCTAAATATAATTTTATAATATTCTAAAAAAATAAAAGTAAATCGAGCCATAGATGAGTTTCGGCCAAGAATAAAAAAGTTATTGAAATGGAAGGAAGCATTTCGAACAATCTTTTCTTTTAATAATTTCAGGTAAATTTTACATTAAAAATTATTTTTAGATAATAAAAAAAATATTAAAAAGGTTTAATAATTTTTGCATGTTAAGTAGAAAAATCATACTCTTTCGTTGAATGTTGATAGAATTTGAATTATTGATATTTTGACACACAATTAAATTCGACTACGATAATTACTCATTATAATCGAATAAAAAAAATATAAAAAATATAAACGTTGAAAATAGAAATCAATTATAAACTATAATGAACTAAACATATACTGTAATATAAAAAAACACTTAACCTAAATTGAGGTTATGTTTCATCGTACCAAAGAGGAATTAACCATGGTTGAACCATTTCTCTGGTTGACACGGTTCAACTGCGGTTGGGGGTGTTAAAAATAAAATAAAATAAAAAGACAAAGTTTGGAGTACTACATTCGGGGGAATTGAGTGACTAAGCGGGGGGTATAAGTCTGAAATTGACAATTACATCTTTCGTGAGCACTTTGCTCTTTAAAAAAAAAAAAAATTGCTTGTCACACTACTTTGAACAAAAATTAAAAGAGTTGAACAAAACGGAGGGACGGTATGTTCCTCAGCATAGTAATTTAAAATGAGTCATTGGGACAAGATCGATTAATTAATTATTACACAACTATTATTATCACGTATACATTACAATGATTATCAAAGTCATTACAAACAATTGTAAAAACTGTTTTGGTTACAAACAATAAAATGTCATTTTACCTATATATTTATATACGCAACAATGGCATGAAAAAGAAAAGACAAATCTGTCCATTTCCTTCTTACAACAAAACAAAGAAAGGTTAACTAAAGACGCAACCCGGTCAATTCAGGTTGAATTAAATTCTTAGATTACATTTTCTCAAATTAAATTCTCTTAAATTACAAAGAAAAGTTGAATTCAATTGACTGCATTGAAATGACTTGGGACTTAAACTCTGACTTGGAACTTAACTGACTTGGAACTTAAACTCTGACTTGGAACTTAAACTCTGACTTGAACTCTGTCAAGTATTCTGAACCTAACTTGAACTCTATCAAGTATTCTGAACCTAACTTGAACTCTATCAAGTATTCTGAAACTAACTTGAAATTAACTGAAAATGGAAAATGACTGCACTTGATCTCTATCAAGTGGAGACGATTAACCTCTGTTTTGGTTGACCCTCTTGGTGCAACCTTCCGACTTCAAAAACTGACTTAAAAAACTGACTTCAAAAACTGACTTCAAAAACTGACTTCAAAAAAATGACTTCAAAAAAATGACCTCAAAAAAATGACTTCAAAAACTGACTTCAAAAACTGACTTAAAAAAACTGACTTAAAAAAACTGACTTAAAAAAACTGACTTCAAAAAAATGACTTCAAAAAAATGACTTCAAAAAAATGACTTCAAAAAAATGACTTAAAAAAAATGACTTCAAAATTACTTCAAGTATCTCTCTAAATCTATAAACTCTCTATAAACTCTCTCTTTCTTAATTTGCAAGTCAATTCAATTCAGTAATTGAAAAAATTTGCAAACAAAAAATAAAAAATAAAATGTAAACAATATTTCATTCTAATGTACGGGAAGGTACATAAAATAAAATTATTCTATACGGAATATAACAGTGAAAATAACTCTTGAAATTAACTCTCTTTGAAATTAACTCTCTTTGAAATTAACTCTCTTTGAAATTAACTCTCTGTTACAATTAACTCTCTGTTACAATTAACTCTCTGTTACAATTACTGTTTCAATAAAAACAAATGTATCACTGGTGTATGGAATGTTCACTGAGTTTCTTGTGAATTCTGACTTGATACTCATTATTAACTGTTAATAATAGTGACTTTTCAAATGTTTATAAATTACTTAAAAAAACAAACTGTACTTAACAAAATTTTCTATGGGGAAATCCTTGAGACGTGTCCTGAAGACGTCTTCCTGGCTACTTCTTCTTGGATGAAAACTAGGCGTGGAGAACTTGGAGTCGTGACACACCGGTTCAAGGGTGGATGTTACGAACAAGAAGTCGTGACACGCCGGTCAACTGGTTTTATCCTGATGCAGGGTAATTTCTATCTTGGCCAAAGAGTGGCCTCTTCTTAAAATCTTCTTCTTAAAATAATCTTCTCGTTAAAATCTTCTTCTACAAATCTTTTTCTTATCCTGGTAAAGGGTCGCCAGACTGTTAACCCCTCCGTCTATGGCCCTGGGTGGTTCGGATCGAGGGGGGTTCTAGTTCCGGAGGCAAGCAACGGATATTTCTTCTTGATACTTTTCTTCTATAACTTTCTAATTCTTTGACTAAGTTCTTCTGAAGAGAGCACGGCTCGAAGGGGAAAATAAAAAGTTTCTCTTACATTTAGTTTACTTCTCAAAATGTACAGGTAGTGCTCTGAATTTACAGGGGTAGAGGTTCGACCTCTTTCGACCATGGCTCAGGCCAGAATCTAAAAAATTAAGGAGGCAAGGGGCCTCTGCCCCTCCCCGCAGCGAAGCTGCTAACAAAGGAGTCGAAATGAAGGGCTATAATGAAGAATTGACTATGAAGTAGTGACTTAATGAAGAGGTGACTTTATGAAGTGCCTAATTGAAGTGTCTTAATTTTACAAATACATGTATAATATAAACTTAAAGGTTTGTGGGAAGGCAGTCGAAGGTTAAGTTCCCCCCTTTTTAAACACATGATCAGATGTTTGAAAGATTCCAAATAAAATTTAAATAAAATAAAAATAAAACTAATCGTATATTTTTGCCGAGTCTACATTTATGAAGGCGATATCATTTGTAATAGTACACATAAGTACAAATTAAGTACACGACTGAGTACGTATTAATTTTGGTTCATTACAATTACGATTACAATTATGGATTAATTCACATTCGCTTATGATTGTCCATTACAGTTCTATTAAAGTACATTACGTTATATTAAATTAAAGTATTACAGTTAATTACAATTTAACAGTTACTATAACTTTGTTTTGTTTTTACGGAACGTAAATGAATTCGAATGTGTCAAAAGTAATAAAATTCAATTAGGATTTAGATTTTACATAATTAATCAGTTACACGTATAAGGTAATTAAAAAAAACGAACTTAGAGGAACTTACAATTAATGAAATTGTAAATCTAGCGGTATTAAAAATTAAATTTTGAAGATGGAATTAAATTCGACTAGTGACATTCCTAGCTATATATGAACTATATAACCATTAACATTAGCCAGAAGTATCGGTAAGATAATTGAATTAAAAAAAATTAAGAATACAAATTAAAGATATAAATCAATTATGCATTTCAACGAGCTAAATATAATTTTATAATATTCTAAAAAAATAAAAGTAAATCGAGCCATAGATGAGTTTCGGCCAAGAATAAAAAAGTTATTGAAATGGAAGGAAGCATTTCGAACAATCTTTTCTTTTAATAATTTCAGGTAAATTTTACATTAAAAATTATTTTTTAGATAATAAAAAAAAATATTAAAAAGGTTTAATAATTTTTGCATGTTAAGTAGAAAAATCATACTCTTTCGTTGAATGTTGATAGAATTTGAATTATTTGATATTTTGACACAATTAAATTCGACTACGATAATTACTCATTATTAATCGAATAAAAAAATATAAAAAATATAAACGTTGAAAATAGAAATCAATTATAAACTATAATGAACTAAACATATACTGTAATATAAAAAAACACTTAACCTAAATTGAGGTTATGTTTCATCGTACCAAAGAGGAATTAACCATGGTTGAACCATTTCTCTGGTTGACACGGTTCAACTGGGGATGGGGGTGTTAAAAATAAATAAAATAAAAAGACAAAGTTTGGAGTACTACATTCGGGGGAATTGAGTGACTAAGCGGGGGGTATAAGTCTCAAATTGACAATTACATCTTTCGTGAGCACTTTGCTCTTTAAAAAAAAAAAAATTGCTTCTCACACTACTTTGAACAAAAATTAAAAGAGTTGAACAAAACGGAGGGACGGTATGTTCCTCAGCATAGTAATTTAAAATGAGTCATTGGGACAAGATCGATTAATTAATTATTACACAACTATTATTATCACGTATACATTACAATGATTATCAAAGTCATTACAAACAATTGTAAAAACTGTTTGGTTACAAACAATAAAATGTCATTTTACCTATATATTTATATACGCAACAATGGCATGAAAAAGAAAAGACAAATCTGTCCATTTCCTTCTTACAACAAAACAAAGAAAGGTTAACTAAAGACGCAACCCGGTCAATTCAGGTTGAATTAAATTCTTAGATTACATTTTCTCAAATTAAATTCTCTTAAATTACAAAGAAAAAGTTGAATTCAATTGACTGCATTGAAATGACTTGGGACTTAAACTCTGACTTGGAACTTAAACTGACTTGGAACTTAAACTCTGACTTGGAACTTAAACTCTGACTTGAACTCTGTCAAGTATTCTGAACCTAACTTGAACTCTATCAAGTATTCTGAACCTAACTTGAACTCTATCAAGTATTCTGAAACTAACTTGAAATTAACTGAAAATGGAAAATGACTGCACTTGATCTCTATCAAGTGGAGACGATTAACCTCTGTTTTGGTTGACCCTCTTGGTGCAACCTTCCGACTTCAAAAACTGACTTAAAAAACTGACTTCAAAAATGACTTCAAAAAAATGACTTCAAAAAAATGACTTCAAAAAAATGACTTCAAAAATGACTTCAAAAACTGACTTAAAAAAACTGACTTAAAAAACCGACTTAAAAAAACTGACTTCAAAAAAATTACTTCAAAAAATTGACTTCAAAAAAATGACTTCAAAAAAATGACTTCAAAAAAATGACCAAAATTACTTCAAGTATCTCTCTAAATCTATAAACTCTCTATAAACTCTCTCTTTCTTAATTTGCAAGTCAATTCAATTCAGTAATTGAAAAAAATTTGCAAACAAAAAATAAAAAATAAAATGTAAACAATATTTCATTCTAATGTACGGGAAGGTACATAAAATAAAATTATTCTATACGGAATATAACAGTGAAAATAACTCTTGAAATTAACTCTCTTTGAAATTAACTCTCTTTGAAATTAACTCTCTTTGAAATTAACTCTCTGTTACAATTAACTCTCTGTTACAATTACCTCTGTTACAATTACTGTTTCAATAAAAACAAATGTATCACTGGTGTATGGAATGTTCACTGAGTTTCTTGTGAATTCTGACTTGATACTCATTATTAACTGTTAATAATAGTGACTTTTCAAATGTTTATAAATTACTTAAAAAAACAACTGTACTTAACAAAATTTTCTATGGGAAATCCTTGAGACGTGTCCTGAAGACGTCTTCCTGGCTACTTCTTCTTGGATGAAAACTAGGCGTGGAGAACTTGGAGTCGTGACACACCGGTTCAAGGGTGGATGTTACGAACAAGAAGTCGTGACACGCCGGTCAACTGGTTTTATCCTGATGCAGGGTAATTTCTATCTTGGCCAAAGAGTGGCCTCTTCTTAAAATCTTCTTCTTAAAATAATCTTCTCGTTAAAATCTTCTTCTACAAATCTTCTTCTACAAATCTTCTTCTACAAATCTTTTTCTTATCCTGGTAAAGGGTCGCCAGACTGTTAACCCCTCCGTCTATGGCCATGGGTGGTTCGGATCGAGGGGGGTTCTAGTTCCGGAGGCAAGCAACGGATATTTCTTCTTGATACTTTTCTTCTATAACTTTCTAATTCTTTGACTAAGTTCTTCTGAAGAGAGCACGGCTCGAAGGGGAAAATAAAAAGTTTCTCTTACATTTAGTTTACTTCTCAAAATGTACAGGTAGTGCTCTGAATTTACAGGGGTAGAGGTTCGACCTCTTTCGACCATGGCTCAGGCCAGAATCTAAAAAATTAAGGAGGCAAGGGGCCTCTGCCCCCTCCCCGCAGCGAAGCTGCTAACAAAGGAGTCGAAATGAAGGGCTATAATGAAGAATTGACTATGAAGTAGTGACTTAATGAAGAGGTGACTTTATGAAGTGCCTAATTGAAGTGTCTTAATTTTACAAATACATGTATAATATAAACTTAAAGGTTTGTGGGAAGGCAGTCGAAGGTTAAGTTCCCCCCTTTTTAAACACATGATCAGATGTTTGAAAGATTCCAAATAAAATTTAAATAAAATAAAATAAAAACTAATCGTATATTTTTGCCGAGTCTACATTTATGAAGGCGATATCATTTTGTAATAGTACACATAAGTACAAATTAAGTACACGACTGAGTACGTATTAATTTTGGTTCATTACAATTACGATTACAATTATGGATTAATTCACATTCGCTTATGATTGTCCATTACAGTTCTATTAAAGTACATTACGTTATATTAAATTAAAGTATTACAGTTAATTACAATTTAACAGTTACTATAACTTTGTTTTGTTTTTACGGAACGTAAATGAATTCGAATGTGTCAAAAGTAATAAAATTCAATTAGGATTTAGATTTTACATAATTAATCAGTTACACGTATAAGGTAATTAAAAAAAACGAACTTAGAGGAACTTACAATTAATGAAATTGTAAATCTAGCGGTATTAAAAATTAAATTTGAAGATGGAATTAAATTCGACTAGTGACATTCCTAGCTATATATGAACTATATAACCATTAACATTAGCCAGAAGTATCGGTAAGATAATTGAATTAAAAAAAATTAAGAATACAAATTAAAGATATAAATCAATTATGCATTTCAACGAGCTAAATATAATTTTATAATATTCTAAAAAAATAAAAGTAAATCGAGCCATAGATGAGTTTCGGCCAAGAATAAAAAAGTTATTGAAATGGAAGGAAGCATTTCGAACAATCTTTTCTTTTAATAATTTCAGGTAAATTTTACATTAAAAATTATTTTTTAGATAATAAAAAAAAATATTAAAAAGGTTTAATAATTTTTGCATGTTAAGTAGAAAAATCATACTCTTTCGTTGAATGTTGATAGAATTTGAATTATTTGATATTTTGACACACAATTAAATTCGACTACGATAATTACTCATTATTAATCGAATAAAAAAAATATAAAAAATATAAACGTTGAAAATAGAAATCAATTATAAACTATAATGAACTAAACATATACTGTAATATAAAAAAACACTTAACCTAAATTGAGGTTATGTTTCATCGTACCAAAGAGGAATTAACCATGGTTGAACCATTTCTCTGGTTGACACGGTTCAACTGGGTTGGGGGTGTTAAAAATAAAATAAAATAAAAAGACAAAGTTTGGAGTACTACATTCGGGGGAATTGAGTGACTAAGCGGGGGGTATAAGTCTCAAATTGACAATTACATCTTTCGTGAGCACTTTGCTCTTTAAAAAAAAAAAAATTGCTTCTCACACTACTTTGAACAAAAATTAAAGAGTTGAACAAAACGGAGGGACGGTATGTTCCTCAGCATAGTAATTTAAAATGAGTCATTGGGACAAGATCGATTAATTAATTATTACACAACTATTATTATCACGTATACATTACAATGATTATCAAGTCATTACAAACAATTGTAAAAACTGTTTTGGTTACAAACAATAAAATGTCATTTTACCTATATATTTATATACGCAACAATGGCATGAAAAAGAAAAGACAAATCTGTCCATTTCCTTCTTACAACAAAACAAAGAAAGGTTAACTAAAGACGCAACCCGGTCAATTCAGGTTGAATTAAATTCTTAGATTACATTTTCTCAAATTAAATTCTCTTAAATTACAAAAAAAAGTTGAATTCAATTGACTGCATTGAAATGACTTGGGACTTAAACTCTGACTTGGAACTTAAACTGACTTGGAACTTAAACTCTGACTTGGAACTTAAACTCTGACTTGAACTCTGTCAAGTATTCTGAACCTAACTTGAACTCTATCAAGTATTCTGAACCTAACTTGAACTCTATCAAGTATTCTGAAACTAACTTGAAATTAACTGAAAATGGAAAATGACTGCACTTGATCTCTATCAAGTGGAGACGATTAACCTCTGTTTTGGTTGACCCTCTTGGTGCAACCTTCCGACTTCAAAACTGACTTAAAAACTGACTTCAAAACTGACTTCAAAAACTGACTTCAAAAAATGACTTCAAAAAATGACTTCAAAAAAATCACTTCAAAAAAATGACTTCAAAAAAATGACTTAAAAAAATGACAAAAAAACTGACTTAAAAAAACTGACTTAAAAACCGACTTAAAAAACTGACTTCAAAAAAATTACTTCAAAAATTGACTTCAAAAAATGACTTCAAAAAAATGACTTCAAAAAAATGACTTCAAAATTACTTCAAGTATCTCTCTAAATCTATAAACTCTCTATAAACTCTCTCTTTCTTAATTTGCAAGTCAATTCAATTCAGTAATTGAAAAAAATTTGCAAACAAAAAATAAAAAATAAAATGTAAACAATATTTCATTCTAATGTACGGAAGGTACATAAAATAAAATTATTCTATACGGAATATAACTGAAAATAACTCTTGAAATTAACTCTCTTTGAAATTAACTCTCTTTGAAATTAACTCTCTTTGAAATTAACTCTCTGTTACAATTAACTCTCTGTTACAATTAACTCTCTGTTACAATTACTGTTTCAATAAAAACAAATGTATCACTGGTGTATGGAAGTTCACTGAGTTTCTTGTGAATTCTGACTTGATACTCATTATTAACTGTTAATAATAGTGATTTTCAAATGTTTATAAATTACTTAAAAAACAAACTTGTACTTAAACAAAATTTTCTATGGGGAAATCTTGAGACGTGTCCTGAAGACGTCTTCCTGGCTACTTCTTCTTGGATGAAAATAGGCGTGGAGAACTGGAGTCGTGACACACCGTTCAAGGGTGGATGTTACGAACAAGAAGTCGTGACACGCCGGTCAACTGGTTTATCCTGATGCAGGGTAATTTCTATCTTGGCCCAAAGAGTGGCCTCTTCTTAAAATCTTCTTCTTAAAATAATCTTCTCGTTAAAATCTTCTTCTACAAATCTACTTCTTACAATCTTCTTCTACAAATCTTTTTCTTTCCTGGTAAAGGGTCGCCAGACTGTTAACCCCTCCGTCTACCATGGGTGGTTCGGAATCTATCCGGAGGCAAGCAACGGATATTTCTTCTTGTATACTTTCTTCTATAACTTTCTAATTCTTTGACTAAGTTCTTCTGAGAGAGCACGGCTCGAAGGGGAAAATAAAAAGTTTCTCTTACATTTAGTTTTACTTCTCAAAATGTACAGGTAGTGCTCTGATTTACAGGGGTAGAGGTTCGACCTCTTTCGACCATGGCTCAGGCCAGAATCTAAAAAATTAAGGAGGCAAGGGCCTCTCTGCCCCCTCCCCGCAGCGAAGCTGCTAACAAAGGAGTCGAATGAAGGGCTATAATGAAGAATTGACTATGAAGTAGTGACTTAATGAAGAGGTGACTTTATGAAGTGCCTAATTGAAGTGTCTTAATTTTACAAATACATGTATAATAAACTTAAAGGTTTGTGGGAAGGCAGCGAAGGTTAAGTTCCCCCCTTTTTAAACACATGATCAGATGTTTGAAAGATTCCAAATAAAATTTAAATAAATAAAATAAAAACTAATCGTATATTTTTGCCGAGTCTACATTTATGAAGGCGATATCATTTTTGTAATAGTACACATAAGTACAAATTAAGTACACGACTGAGTACGTATTATTTTGGTTCATTACAATTACGATTACAATTATGGATTAATTCACATTCGCTTATGATTGTCCATTACAGTTCTATTAAGTACATTACGTTATATTAAAATTAAAGTATTACAGTTAATTACAATTTAACAGTACTATAACTTTGTTTTTGTTTTTACGGAACGTAAATGAATTCGAATGTGTCAAAAGTAATAAAATTCAATTAGATTTAGATTTTACATAATTAATCAGTTACACGTATAAGGTAATTAAAAAAAACGAACTTAGAGGAACTTACAATTAATGAAATTGTAAATCTAGCGGTATTAAAAATAATTTTGAAGATGGAAGTAAATTCGACTAGTGACATTCCTAGCTATATATGAACTATATAACCATTAACATTAGCCAGAAGTATCGGTAAGATAATTGAATTAAAAAAAATTAAGAATACAAATAAGATATAAATCCATTATGCATTTCAACGACCTAAATATAATTTTATAATATTCTAAAAAAATAAAAGTAAATCGAGCCATAGATGAGTTTCGGCCAAGAATAAAAAGTTATTGAAATGGAAGGAAGCATTTCGAACAATCTTTTCTTTTAATAATTTCAGGTAAATTTTACATTAAAAATTATTTTTTAGATAAGAAAAAAAAATTTAAAAAGGTTTAATAATTTTTGCATGTTAAGTAGAAAAAATCAATACTCTTTCGTTGAATGTTGATAGAATTTGAATTATTTGATATTTTGACACAATTAAATTCGACTACGATAATTACTCATTATTAATCGAATAAAAAAAATATAAAAAATATAAACGTTGAAAATAGAAATCAATTATAAACTATAATGAACTAAACATATACTGTAATATAAAAAACACTAACCTAAATTGAGTTATGTTCATCGTACCAAAGAGGAATTAACCATGGTTGAACATTTCTCTGGTTGACACGGTTCAACTGGGTTGGGGGTGTTAAAAATAAAATAAAATAAAAAGACAAAGTTTGGAGTACTACATTCGGGGAATTGGTGACTAAGCGGGGGGGGTATAAGTCTCAAATTGACAATTACATTTTCGTGAGCACTTTGCTCTTTAAAAAAAAAAAAAATTGCTTCTCACACTACTTTGAACAAAAATTAAAAGAGTTGAACAAAACGAGGGACGGTATGTTTCCTCAGCATAGTAATTTAAAATGAGTCATTGGGACAAGATCGATTAATTAATATACACAACTATTATTATCACGTATACATTACAATGATTATCAAAGTCATTACAAACAATTGTAAAAACTGTTTTGGTTACAAACATAAATGTCATTTTACCTATATATTTATATACGCACAATGGCTGAAAAAGAAAAGACAAATCTGTCCATTCCTTCTTACAACAAACAAGAAAGGTTAACTAAAGACGCAACCGGTCAATTCAGGTTGAATTAAATTCTTAGATTACATTTTCTCAATTAAATTCTCTTTAAATTACAAAAAAAAGTTGAATTCAATTGACTGCATTGAAATGACTTGGGACTTAAACTCTGACTTGGAACTTAAACTGACTTGGAACTTAAACTCTGACTTGGAACTTAAACTCTGACTTGAACTCTGTCAAGTATTCTGAACCTAACTTGAACTCTATCAAGTATTCTGAACCTAACTTGAACTCTATCAAGTATTCTGAAACTAACTTGAAATTAACTGAAAATGGAAAATGACTGCACTTGATCTCTATCAAGTGGAGACGATTAACCTCTGTTTTGGTTGACCCTCTTGGTGCAACCTTCCGACTTCAAAAACTGACTTAAAAAACTGACTTCAAAAACTGACTTCAAAAACTGACTTCAAAAAAATGACTTCAAAAAAATGACTTCAAAAAAATCACTTCAAAAAAATGACTTCAAAAAAATGACTTAAAAAAAATGACAAAAAAACTGACTTAAAAAAACTGACTTAAAAAAACCGACTTAAAAACTGACTTCAAAAAAATTACTTCAAAAAATTGACTTCAAAAAAATGACTTCAAAAAAATGACTTCAAAAAAATGACTTCAAAATTACTTCAAGTATCTCTCTAAATCTATAAACTCTCTATAAACTCTCTCTTTCTTAATTTGCAAGTCAATTCAATTCAGTAATTGAAAAAAATTTGCAAACAAAAAATAAAAAATAAAATGTAAACAATATTTCATTCTAATGTACGGGAAGGTACATAAAATAAAATTATTCTATACGGAATATAACTGAAAATAACTCTTGAAATTAACTCTCTTTGAAATTAACTCTCTTTGAAATTAACTCTCTTTGAAATTAACTCTCTGTTACAATTAACTCTCTGTTACAATTAACTCTCTGTTACAATTACTGTTTCAATAAAAACAAATGTATCACTGGTGTATGGAATGTTCACTGAGTTTCTTGTGAATTCTGACTTGATACTCATTATTAACTGTTAATAATAGTGATTTTCAAATGTTTATAAATTACTTAAAAAAACAAACTGTACTTAACAAAATTTTCTACGGGGAAATCCTTGAGACGTGTCCTGAAGACGTCTTCCTGGCTACTTCTTCTTGGATGAAAACTAGGCGTGGAGAACTTGGAGTCGTGACACACCGGTTCAAGGGTGGATGTTTACGAACAGAAGTCGTGACACGCCGGTCAACTGGTTTTATCCTGATGCAGGGTAATTTCTATCTTGGCCAAAGAGTGGCCTCTTCTTAAAATCTTCTTCTTAAAATAATCTTCTCGTTAAAATCTTCTTCTACAAATCTTCTTCTACAAATCTTCTTCTACAAATCTTTTTCTTATCCTGTAAAGGGTCGCCAGACTGTTAACCCCTCCGTCTATGGCCATGGGTGGTTCGGATCGAGGGGGGTTCTAGTTCCGGAGGCCAAGCAACGGATATTTCTTCTTGATACTTTTCTTCTATAACTTTCTAATTCTTTGACTAAGTTCTTCTGAAGAGAGCACGGCTCGAAGGGGAAAAATAAAAAGTTTCTCTTACATTTAGTTTACTTCTCAAAATGTACAGGTAGTGCTCTGAATTTACAGGGGTAGAGGTTCGACCTCTTTCGACCATGGCTCAGGCCAGAATCTAAAAAATTAAGGAGGCAAGGGGCCTCTGCCCCCTCCCCGCAGCGAAGCTGCTAACAAAGGAGTCGAAATGAAGGGCTATAATGAAGAATTGACTATGAAGTAGTGACTTAATGAAGAGGTGACTTTATGAAGTGCCTAATTGAAGTGTCTTAATTTTACAAATACATGTATAATATAAACTTAAAGGTTTGTGGAAGGCAGTCGAAGGTTAAGTTCCCCCTTTTTAAACACATGATCAGATGTTTGAAAGATTCCAAATAAAATTTAAATAAAATAAAAATAAAAACTAATCGTATATTTTTGCCGAGTCTACATTTATGAAGGCGATATCATTTTGTAATAGTACACATAAGTACAAATTAAGTACACGACTGAGTACGTATTAATTTTGGTTCATTACAATTACGATTACAATTATGGATTAATTCACATTCGCTTATGATTGTCCATTACAGTTCTATTAAAGTACATTACGTTATATTAAATTAAAGTATTACAGTTAATTACAATTTAACAGTTACTATAACTTTGTTTTGTTTTTACGGAACGTAAATGAATTCGAATGTGTCAAATAATAAAATTCAATTAGGATTTAGATTTTACATAATTAATCAGTTACACGTATAAGGTAATTAAAAAAAAACGAACTTAGAGGAACTTACAATTAATGAAATTGTAAATCTAGCGGTATTAAAAATTAAATTTTGAAGATGGAATTAAATTCGACTAGTGACATTCCTAGCTATATATGAACTATATACCATTAACATTAGCCAGAAGTATCGGTAAGATAATTGAATTAAAAAAAATTAAGAATACAAATTAAAGATATAAATCAATTATGCATTTCAACGAGCTAAATATAATTTTATAATATTCTAAAAAAATAAAAGTAAATCGAGCCATAGATGAGTTTCGGCCAAGAATAAAAAAGTTATTGAAATGGAAGGAAGCATTTCGAACAATCTTTTCTTTTAATAATTTCAGGTAAATTTTACATTAAAAATTATTTTTTAGATAATAAAAAAAAATATTAAAAAGGTTTAATAATTTTTGCATGTTAAGTAGAAAAATCATACTCTTTCGTTGAATGTTGATAGAATTTGAATTATTGATATTTTGACACAATTAAATTCGACTACGATAATTCCATTATTAATCGAATAAAAAAAATATAAAAAATATAAACGTTGAAATAGAAATCAATTATAAACTATAATGAACTAAACATATACTGTAATATAAAAAAAACACTTAACCTAAATTGAGGTTATGTTTCATCGTACCAAAGAGGAATTAACCATGGTTGAACCATTTCTCTGGTTGACACGGTTCAACTGGGGTTGGGGGTGTTAAAAATAAAATAAAATAAAAAGACAAAGTTTGGAGTACTACATTCGGGGGAATTGAGTGACTAAGCGGGGGGTATAAGTCTCAAATTGACAATTACATCTTTCGTGAGCACTTTGCTCTTTAAAAAAAAAAAAATTGCTTCTCACACTACTTTGAACAAAAATTAAAAGAGTTGAACAAAACGGAGGGACGGTATGTTCCTCAGCATAGTAATTTAAAATGAGTCATTGGGACAAGATCGATTAATTAATTATTACACAACTATTATTATCACGTATACATTACAATGATTATCAAAGTCATTACAAACAATTGTAAAAACTGTTTTGGTTACAAACAATAAAATGTCATTTTACCTATATATTTATATACGCAACAATGGCATGAAAAAGAAAAGACAAATCTGTCCATTTCCTTCTTACAACAAAACAAAGAAAGGTTAACTAAAGACGCAACCCGGTCAATTCAGGTTGAATTAAATTCTTAGATTACATTTTCTCAAATTAAATTCTCTTAAATTACAAAAAAAAAGTTGAATTCAATTGACTGCATTGAAATGACTTGGGACTTAAACTCTGACTTGGAACTTAAACTGACTTGGAACTTAAACTCTGACTTGGAACTTAAACTCTGACTTGAACTCTGTCAAGTATTCTGAACCTAACTTGAACTCTATCAAGTATTCTGAACCTAACTTGAACTCTATCAAGTATTCTGAAACTAACTTGAAATTAACTGAAAATGGAAAATGACTGCACTTGATCTCTATCAAGTGGAGACGATTAACCTCTGTTTTGGTTGACCCTCTTGGTGCAACCTTCCGACTTCAAAAACTGACTTAAAAAACTGACTTCAAAAACTGACTTCAAAAAAATGACTTCAAAAAAATGACTTCAAAAAAATCACTTCAAAAAAATGACTTCAAAAAAATGACTTCAAAAACTGACTTAAAAAAACTGACTTAAAAAAACCGACTTAAAAAACTGACTTCAAAAAAATTACTTCAAAAAATTGACTTCAAAAAAATGACTTCAAAAAAATGACTTCAAAAAAATGACCAAAATTACTTCAAGTATCTCTCTAAATCTATAAACTCTATAAACTCTCTCTTTCTTAATTTGCAAGTCAATTCAATTCAGTAATTGAAAAAAATTTGCAAACAAAAAATAAAAATAAAATGTAAACAATATTTCATTCTAATGTACGGGAAGGTACATAAAATAAAATTATTCTATACGGAATATAACTGAAAATAACTCTTGAAATTAACTCTCTTTGAAATTAACTCTCTTTGAAATTAACTCTCTTTGAAATTAACTCTCTGTTACAATTAACTCTCTTTACAATTAACTCTCTGTTACAATTACTGTTTCAATAAAAACAAATGTATCACTGGTGTATGGAATGTCACTGAGTTTCTTGTGAATTCTGACTTGATACTCATTATTAACTGTTAATAATAGTGACTTTTCAAATGTTTATAAATTACTTAAAAAAACAAACTGTACTTAACAAAATTTTCTATGGGGAAATCCTTGAGACGTGTCCTGAAGACGTCTTCCTGGCTACTTCTTCTTGGATGAAAACTAGGCGTGGAGAACTTGGAGTCGTGACACACCGGTTCAAGGGTGGATGTTACGAACAAGAAGTCGTGACACGCCGGTCAACTGGTTTTATCCTGATGCAGGGTAATTTCTATCTTGGCCAAAGAGTGGCCTCTTCTTAAAATCTTCTTCTTAAAATAATCTTCTCGTTAAAATCTTCTTCTACAAATCTTCTTCTACAAATCTTCTTCTACAAATCTTCTTCTACAAATCTTTTTCTTATCCTGGTAAAGGGTCGCCAGACTGTTAACCCCTCCGTCTATGGCCATGGGTGGTTCGGATCGAGGGGGGTTCTAGTTCCGGAGGCAAGCAACGGATATTTCTTCTTGATACTTTTCTTCTATAACTTTCTAATTCTTTGACTAAGTTCTTCTGAAGAGAGCACGGCTCGAAGGGGAAAATAAAAAGTTTCTCTTACATTTAGTTTACTTCTCAAAATGTACAGGTAGTGCTCTGAATTTACAGGGGTAGAGGTTCGACCTCTTTCGACCATGGCTCAGGCCAGAATCTAAAAAATTAAGGAGGCAAGGGGCCTCTGCCCCCTCCCCGCAGCGAAGCTGCTAACAAAGGAGTCGAAATGAAGGGCTATAATGAAGAATTGACTATGAAGTAGTGACTTAATGAAGAGGTGACTTTATGAAGTGCCTAATTGAAGTGTCTTAATTTTACAAATACATGTATAATATAAACTTAAAGGTTTGTGGGAAGGCAGTCGAAGGTTAAGTTCCCCCCTTTTTAAACACATGATCAGATGTTTGAAAGATTCCAAATAAAATTTAAATAAAATAAAAATAAAAACTAATCGTATATTTTTGCCGAGTCTACATTTATGAAGGCGATATCATTTTGTAATAGTACACATAAGTACAAATTAAGTACACGACTGAGTACGTATTAATTTTGGTTCATTACAATTACGATTACAATTATGGATTAATTCACATTCGCTTATGATTGTCCATTACAGTTCTATTAAAGTACATTACGTTATATTAAATTAAAGTATTACAGTTAATTACAATTTAACAGTTACTATAACTTTGTTTTGTTTTTACGGAACGTAAATGAATTCGAATGTGTCAAAAGTAATAAAATTCAATTAGGATTTAGATTTTACATAATTAATCAGTTACACGTATAAGGTAATTAAAAAAAACGAACTTAGAGGAACTTACAATTAATGAAATTGTAAATCTAGCGGTATTAAAAATTAAATTTTGAAGATGGAATTAAATTCGACTAGTGACATTCCTAGCTATATATGAACTATATAACCATTAACATTAGCCAGAAGTATCGGTAAGATAATTGAATTAAAAAAATTAAGAATACAAATTAAAGATATAAATCAATTATGCATTTCAACGAGCTAAATATAATTTTATAATATTCTAAAAAAATAAAAGTAAATCGAGCCATAGATGAGTTTCGGCCAAGAATAAAAAAGTTATTGAAATGGAAGGAAGCATTTCGAACAATCTTTTCTTTTAATAATTTCAGGTAAATTTTACATTAAAAATTATTTTTTAGATAATAAAAAAAATATTAAAAAGGTTTAATAATTTTTGCATGTTAAGTAGAAAAATCATACTCTTTCGTTGAATGTTGATAGAATTTGAATTATTTGATATTTTGACACAATTAAATTCGACTACGATAATTACTCATTATTAATCGAATAAAAAAAATATAAAAAATATAAACGTTGAAAATAGAAATCAATTATAAACTATAATGAACTAAACATATACTGTAATATAAAAAAACACTTAACCTAAATTGAGGTTATGTTTCATCGTACCAAAGAGGAATTAACCATGGTTGAACCATTTCTCTGGTTGACACGGTTCAACTGGGGTTGGGGGTGTTAAAAATAAAATAAAATAAAAAGACAAAGTTTGGAGTACTACATTCGGGGGAATTGAGTGACTAAGCGGGGGGTATAAGTCTCAAATTGACAATTACATCTTTCGTGAGCACTTTGCTCTTTAAAAAAAAAAAAAATTGCTTCTCACACTACTTTGAACAAAAATTAAAAGAGTTGAACAAAACGGAGGGACGGTATGTTCCTCAGCATAGTAATTTAAAATGAGTCATTGGGACAAGATCGATTAATTAATTATTACACAACTATTATTATCACGTATACATTACAATGATTATCAAAGTCATTACAAACAATTGTAAAAACTGTTTTGGTTACAAACAATAAAATGTCATTTTACCTATATATTTATATACGCAACAATGGCATGAAAAAGAAAAGACAAATCTGTCCATTTCCTTCTTACAACAAAACAAAGAAAGGTTAACTAAAGACGCAACCCGGTCAATTCAGGTTGAATTAAATTCTTAGATTACATTTTCTCAAATTAAATTCTCTTAAATTACAAAGAAAAAGTTGAATTCAATTGACTGCATTGAAATGACTTGGGACTTAAACTCTGACTTGGAACTTAAACTGACTTGGAACTTAAACTCTGACTTGGAACTTAAACTCTGACTTGAACTCTGTCAAGTATTCTGAACCTAACTTGAACTCTATCAAGTATTCTGAACCTAACTTGAACTCTATCAAGTATTATGAAACTAACTTGAAATTAACTGAAAATGGAAAATGACTGCACTTGATCTCTATCAAGTGGAGACGATTAACCTCTGTTTTGGTTGACCCTCTTGGTGCAACCTTCCGACTTCAAAAACTGACTTAAAAAACTGACTTCAAAAACTGACTTCAAAAACTGACTTCAAAAAAATGACTTCAAAAAAATGACTTCAAAAAAATCACTTCAAAAAAATGACTTCAAAAAAATGACTTCAAAAACTGACTTCAAAAACAGACTTAAAAAAACTGACTTAAAAAAACCGACTTAAAAAAACTGACTTCAAAAAAATTACTTCAAAAAATTGACTTCAAAAAAATGACTTCAAAAAAATGACTTCAAAAAAATGACTTCAAAATTACTTCAAGTATCTCTCTAAATCTATAAACTCTCTATAAACTCTCTCTTTCTTAATTTGCAAGTCAATTCAATTCAGTAATTGAAAAAAATTTGCAAACAAAAAATAAAAAATAAAATGTAAACAATATTTCATTCTAATGTACGGGAAGGTACATAAAATAAAATTATTCTATACGGAATATAACAGTGAAAATAACTCTTGAAATTAACTCTCTTTGAAATTAACTCTCTTTGAAATTAACTCTCTTTGAAATTAACTCTCTTTGAAATTAACTCTCTGTTACAATTAACTCTCTGTTACAATTACCTCTCTGTTACAATTACTGTTTCAATAAAAACAAATGTATCACTGGTGTATGGAATGTTCACTGAGTTTCTTGTGAATTCTGACTTGATACTCATTATTAACTGTTAATAATAGTGACTTTTCAAATGTTTATAAATTACTTAAAAAAAAAACTGTACTTAACAAAATTTTCTATGGGGAAATCCTTGAGACGTGTCCTGAAGACGTCTTCCTGGCTACTTCTTCTTGGATGAAAACTAGGCGTGGAGAACTTGGAGTCGTGACACACCGGTTCAAGGGTGGATGTTACGAACAAGAAGTCGTGACACGCCGGTCAACTGGTTTTATCCTGATGCAGGGTAATTTCTATCTTGGCCAAAGAGTGGCCTCTTCTTAAAATCTTCTTCTTAAAATAATCTTCTCGTTAAAATCTTCTTCTACAAATCTTCTTCTACAAATCTTCTTCTACAAATCTTTTTCTTATCCTGGTAAAGGGTCGCCAGACTGTTAACCCCTCCGTCTATGGCCCTGGGTGGTTCGGATCGAGGGGGTTCTAGTTCCGGAGGCAAGCAACGGATATTTCTTCTTGATACTTTTCTTCTATAACTTTCTAATTCTTTGACTAAGTTCTTCTGAAGAGAGCACGGCTCGAAGGGGAAAATAAAAAGTTTCTCTTACATTTAGTTTACTTCTCAAAATGTACAGGTAGTGCTCTGAATTTACAGGGTAGAGGTTCGACCTCTTTCGACCATGGCTCAGGCCAGAATCTAAAAAATTAAGGAGGCAAGGGGCCTCTGCCCCCTCCCCGCAGCGAAGCTGCTAACAAAGGAGTCGAAATGAAGGGCTATAATGAAGAATTGACTATGAAGTAGTGACTTAATGAAGAGGTGACTTTATGAAGTGCCTAATTGAAGTGTCTTAATTTTACAAATACATGTATAATATAAACTTAAAGGTTTGTGGGAAGGCAGTCGAAGGTTAAGTTCCCCCCTTTTTAAACACATGATCAGATGTTTGAAAGATTCCAAATAAAATTTAAATAAAATAAAAATAAAAACTAATCGTATATTTTTGCCGAGTCTACATTTATGAAGGCGATATCATTTTGTAATAGTACACATAAGTACAAATTAAGTACACGACTGAGTACGTATTAATTTTGGTTCATTACAATTACGATTACAATTATGGATTAATTCACATTCGCTTATGATTGTCCATTACAGTTCTATTAAAGTACATTACGTTATATTAAATTAAAGTATTACAGTTAATTACAATTTAACAGTTACTATAACTTTGTTTTGTTTTTACGGAACGTAAATGAATTCGAATGTGTCAAAAGTAATAAAATTCAATTAGGATTTAGATTTTACATAAGTAATCAGTTACACGTATAAGGTAATTAAAAAAAACGAACTTAGAGGAACTTACAATTAATGAAATTGTAAATCTAGCGGTATTAAAAATTAAATTTTGAAGATGGAATTAAATTCGACTAGTGACATTCCTAGCTATATATGAACTATATAACCATTAACATTAGCCAGAAGTATCGGTAAGATAATTGAATTAAAAAAATTAAGAATACAAATTAAAGATATAAATCAATTATGCATTTCAACGAGCTAAATATAATTTTATAATATTCTAAAAAAATAAAAGTAAATCGAGCCATAGATGAGTTTCGGCCAAGAATAAAAAAGTTATTGAAATGGAAGGAAGCATTTCGAACAATCTTTTCTTTTAATAATTTCAGGTAAATTTTACATTAAAAATTATTTTTTAGATAATAAAAAAAAATATTAAAAAGGTTTAATAATTTTTGCATGTTAAGTAGAAAAATCATACTCTTTCGTTGAATGTTGATAGAATTTGAATTATTTGATATTTTGACACACAATTAAATTCGACTACGATAATTATCATTATTAATCGAATAAAAAAAATATAAAAAATATAAACGTTGAAAACAGAAATCAATTATAAACTATAATGAACTAAACATATACTGTAATATAAAAAAACACTTAACCTAAATTGAGGTTATGTTTCATCGTACCAAAGAGGAATTAACCATGGTTGAACCATTTCTCTGGTTGACACGGTTCAACTGGGGTTGGGGGTGTTAAAAATAAAATAAAATAAAAAGACAAAGTTTGGAGTACTACATTCGGGGGAATTGAGTGACTAAGCGGGGGGTATAAGTCTCAAATTGACAATTACATCTTTCGTGAGCACTTTGCTCTTTAAAAAAAAAAAAAATTGCTTGTCACACTACTTTGAACAAAAATTAAAAGAGTTGAACAAAACGGAGGGACGGTATGTTCCTCAGCATAGTAATTTAAAATGAGTCATTGGGACAAGATCGATTAATTAATTATTACACAACTATTATTATCACGGTGGATGTTACGAACAAGAAGTCGTGACACGCCGGTCAACTGGTTTTATCCTGATGCAGGGTTATTTCTATCTTGGCCAAAGAGTGGCCTCTTCTTAAAATCTTCTTCTTAAAATAATCTTCTCGTTAAAATCTTCTTCTACAAATCTTCTTCTACAAATCTTCTTCTACAAATCTTTTTCTTATCCTGGTAAAGGGTCGCCAGACTGTTAACCCCTCCGTCTATGGCCCTGGGTGGTTCGGATCGAGGGGGGTTCTAGTTACGGAGGCAAGCAACGGATATTTCTTCTTGATACTTTTCTTCTATAACTTTCTAATTCTTTGACTAAGTTCTTCTGAAGAGAGCACGGCTCGAAGGTGAAAATAAAAAGTTTCTCTTACATTTAGTTTACTTCTCAAAATGTACAGGTAGTGCTCTGAATTTACAGGGGTAGAGGTTCGACCTCTTTCGACCATGGCTCAGGCCAGAATCTAAAAAATTAAGGAGGCAAGGGGCCTCTGCCCCCTCCCCGCAGCGAAGCTGCTAACAAAGGAGTCGAAATGAAGGGCTATAATGAAGAAGTGACAATGAAGTAGTGACTTAATGAAGAGGTGACTTTATGAAGTGCCTAATCGAAGTGTCTTAATTTTACAAATACAAGTATAATATAAACTTAAAGGTTTGTGGGAAGGCAGTCGAAGGTTAAGTTCCCCCTTTTTAAACACATGATCAGATGTTTGAAAGATTCCAAATAAAATTTAAAAAAAATAAAAATAAAAACTAATCGTATATTTTTGCCGAGTCTACATTTATGAAGGCGATATCATTTTGTAATAGTACACATAAGTACAAATTAAGTACACGACTGAGTACGTATTAATTTTGGTTCATTACAATTACGATTACAATTATGGATTAATTCACATTCGCTTATGATTGTCCATTACAGTTCTATTAAAGTACATTACGTTATATTAAATTAAAGTATTACAGTTAATTACAATTTAACAGTTACTATAACTTTGTTTTGTTTTTACGGAACGTAAATGAATTCGAATGTGTCAAAAGTAATAAAATTCAATTAGGATTTAGATTTTACATAATTAATCAGTTACACGTATAAGGTAATTAAGAAAAACGAACTTAGAGGAACTTACAATTAATGAAAATGTAAATCTAGCGGTATTAAAAATTAAATTTTGAAGATGGAATTAAATTCGACTAGTAACATTCCTAGCTATATATGAACTATATAACCATTAACATTAGCCAGAAGTATCGGTAAGATAATCGAATTAAAAAAAATTAAGAATACAAATTAAAATATAAATCAATTATGCATTTCAACGAGCTAAATATAATTTTATAATATTCTAAAAAAATAAAAGTAAATCGAGCCATAGATGAGTTTAGGCAAAGAATAAAAAAGTTATTGAAATGGAAGGAAGCATTTCGAACAATCTTTTCTTTTAATAATTTCAGGTAAATTTTACATTAAAAATTATTTTTTAGATAATAAAAAAAAAATATTAAAAAGGTTTAATAATTTTTGCATGTTAAGTAGAAAAATCATACTCTTTCGTTGAATGTTGATAGAATTTGAATTATTTGATATTTTGACACAATTAATTAAATTCGACTACGATAATTACTCATTATTAATCGAATAAAAAAAATATAAAAAATATAAACATTGAAAATAGAAATCAATTATAAACTATAATGAACTAAACATATACTATAATATAAAAAAACAACCTAAATTGAGGTTATGTTTCACCGTACCAAAGAGGAATTAACCATGGTTGAACCATTTCTCTGGTTGACACGGTTCAACTGGGGTTGGGGGTGTTAAAAATAAAATAAAATAAAAAGACAAAGTTTGGAGTACTACATTCGGGGGAATTGAGTGACTAAGCGGGGGGTATAAGTCTGAAATTGACAATTACATCTTTCGTGAGCACTTTGCTCTTTAAAAAAAAAAAAATTGCTTGTCACACTATTTTGAACAAAAATTAAAAGAGTTGAACAAAACGGAGGGACGGTATGTTCCTCAGCATAGTAATTTAAAATGAGTCATTGGGACAAGATCGATTAATTAATTATTACACAACTATTATTATCACGTATACATTACAATGATTATCAAAGTCATTACAAACAATTGTAAAAACTGTTTCGGTTACAAACAATAAAATGTCATTTTACCTATATATTTATATACGCAACAATGGCATGAAAAAGAAAAGACAAATCGGTCCATTTCCTTCTTACAACAAAACAAAGAAAGGTTAACTAAAGACGCAAACCGGTCAATTCAGGTTGAATTAAATTCTTAGATTACATTTTCTCAAATTAAATTCTCTTAAATTACAAAGAAAAAGTTGAATTCAATTGACTGCATTGAAATGACTTGGGACTTAAACTCTGACTTGGAACTTAAACTGACTTGGAACATAAACTCTGACTTGGAACTTAAACTCTGACTTGAACTCTGTCAAGTATTCTGAACCTAACTTGAACTCTATCAAGTATTCTGAACCTAACTTGAACTCTATCAAGTATTCTGAAACTAACTTGAAATTAACTGAAAATGGAAAATGACTGCACTTGATCTCTATCAAGTGGAGACGATTAACCTCTGTTTTGGTTGACCCTCTTGGTGCAACCTTCCGACTTCAAAAACTGACTTAAAAAACTGACTTCAAAAACTGACTTCAAAAACTGACTTCAAAAAACTGACTTCAAAAAAATGACTTCAAAAAAATGACTTCAAAAAAATGACTTCAAAAAAATGACTTCAAAAAAATGACTTCAAAAAAATGACTTCAAAAAAATGACTTCAAAATTACTTCAAGTATCTCTCTAAATCTATAAACTCTCTATAAACTCTCTCTTTTTTAATTTGCAAGTCAATTCAATTCAGTAATTGAAAAAAATTTGCAAACAAAAAATAAAAAATAAAATGTAAACAATATTTCATTCTAATGTACGGGAAGGTACATAAAATAAAATTATTCTATACGGAATATAACAGTGAAAATAACTCTTGAAATTAACTCTCTTTGAAATTAACTCTCTTTGAAATTAACTCTCTTTGAAATTAACTCTCTTTGAAATTAACTCTCTGTTACAATTAACTCTCTGTTACAATTAACTCTCTGTTACAATTAGTTTCAATAAAAACAAATGTATCACTGGTGTATGGAATGTTCACTGAGTTCCTTGTGAATTCTGACTTGATACTCATTATTAACTGTTAATAATAGTGACTTTTCAAATGTTTATAAATTACTTAAAAAAACAAACTGTACTTAACAAAATTTTCTATGGGGAAATCCTTGAGACGTGTCCTGAAGACGTCTTCCTGGCTACTTCTTCTTGGATGAAAACTAGGCGTGGAGAACTTGGAGTCGTGACACACCGGTTCAAGGGTGGATGTTACGAACAAGAAGTCGTGACACGCCGGTCAACTGGTTTTATCCTGATGCAGGGTAATTTCTATCTTGGCCAAAGAGTGGCCTCTTCTTAAAATCTTCTTCTTAAAATAATCTTCTCGTTAAAATCTTCTTCTACAAATCTTCTTCTACAAATCTTCTTCTACAAAATTTTTCTTATCCTGGTAAAGGGTCGCCAGACTGTTAACCCCTCCGTCTATGGCCCTGGGTGGTTCGGATCGAGGGGGGTTCTAGTTACGGAGGCAAGCAACGGATATTTCTTCTTGATACTTTTCTTCTATAACTTTCTAATTCTTTGACTAAGTTCTTCTGAAGAGAGCACGGCTCGAAGGGGAAAATAAAAAGTTTCTCTTACATTTAGTTTACTTCTCAAAATGTACAGGTAGTGCTCTGAATTTACATGGGTAGAGGTTCGACCTCTTTCGACCATGGCTCAGGCCAGAATCTAAAAAATTAAGGAGGCAAGGGGCCTCTGCCCCCTCCCGCGCAGCGAAGCTGCTAACAAAGGAGTCGAAATGAAGGGCTATAATGAAGATATGACTATGAAGTAGTGACTTAATGAAGAGGTGACTTTATGAAGTGCCTAATTGAAGTGTCTTAATTTTACAAATACAAGTATAATATAAACTTAAAGGTTTGTGGGAAGGCAGTCGAAGGTTAAGTTCCCCCCTTTTTAAACACATGATCAGATGTTTGAAAGATTCCAAATAAAATTTAAAAAAAATAAAATAAAAACTAATCGTATATTTTTGCCGGTCTACATTTATGAAGGCGATATCATTTTGTAATAGTACACATAAGTACAAATTAAGTACACGACTGAGTACGTATTAATTTTGGTTCATTACAATTACGATTACAATTATAGATTAATTCACATTCGCTTATGATTGTCCATTACAGTTCTATTAAAGTACATTACGTTATATTAAATTAAAGTATTACAGTTAATTACAATTTAACAGTTACTATAACTTTGTTTTGTTTTTACGGAACGTAAATGAATTCGAATGTGTCAAAAGTAATAAAATTCAATTAGGATTTAGATTTTACATAATTAATCAGTTACACGTATAAGGTAATTAAAAAAAACGAACTTAGAGGAACTTACAATTAATGAAAATGTAAATCTAGCGGTATTAAAAATTAAATTTTGAAGATGGAATTAAATTCGACTAGTAACATTCCTAGCTATATATGAACTATATAACCATTAACATTAGCCAGAAGTATCGGTAAGATAATTGAATTAAAAAAAATTAAGAATACAAATTAAAAATATAAATCAATTATGCATTTCAACGAGCTAAATATAATTTTATAATATTCTAAAAAAATAAAAGTAAATCGAGCCATAGATGAGTTTCGGCCAAGAATAAAAAAGTTATTGAAATGGAAGGAAGCATTTCGAACAATCTTTTCTTTTAATAATTTCAGGTAAATTTTACATTAAAAATTATTTTTAGATAATAAAAAAAAATATTAAAAAGGTTTAATAATTTTTGCATGTTAAGTAGAAAAATCATACTCTTTCGTTGAATGTTGATAGAATTTGAATTATTTGATATTTTGACACAATTAATTAAATTCGACTACGATAATTACTCATTATTAATCGAATAAAAAAAATATAAAAAATATAAACGTTGAAAATAGAAATCAATTATAAACTATAATGAACTAAACATATACTGTAATATAAAAAAACTTAACCTAAATTGAGGTTATGTTTCATCGTACCAAAGAGGAATTAACCATGGTTGAACCATTTCTCTGGTTGACACGGTTCAACTGGGGTTGGGGGTGTTAAAAATAAAATAAAATAAAAAGACAAAGTTTGGAGTACTACATTCGGGGGAATTGAGTGACTAAGCGGGGGTATAAGTCTGAAATTGACAATTACATCTTTCGTGAGCACTTTGCTCTTTAAAAAAAAAAAAAATTGCTTGTCACACTACTTTGAACAAAAATTAAAAGAGTTGAACAAAAACGGAGGGACGGTATGTTCCTCAGCATAGTAATTTAAAATGAGTCATTGGGACAGATCGATAATTAATTATTACACAACTATTATTATCACGTATACATTACAATGATTATCAAGTCATTACAAACAATTGTAAAAACTGTTTCGGTTACAAACATAAAATGTCATTTTACTATATATTTATATACGCAACAATGCATGAAAAAGAAAAGACAAATCGGTCCATTTCCTTCTTACAACAAACAAAAAGGTTAACTAAAGACGCAACCCGGTCAATTCAGGTTGAATTAAATTCTTAGATTACATTTTCTCAAATTAAATTCTCTTAAATTACAAAGAAAAGTTGAATTCAATTGACTGCATTGAAATGACTTGCGACTTAAACTCTGACTTGGAACTTAAACTGACTGGAACATAAACTCTGACTTGGAACTTAAACTGACTTGAACTCTGTCAAGTATTCTGAACCTAACTTGAACTCTATCAAGTATTCTGAACCTAACTTGAACTATCAAGTATTCTGAAACTAACTTGAAATTAACTGAAAATGGAAAATGACTGCACTTGATCTCTATCAAGTGGAGACGATTACCTCTGTTTGGTTGACCCTCTTGGTGCAACTTCCGACTTCAAAAATGACTTAAAAAACTGACTTCAAAAAACTGACTTCAAAAAATGACTTAAAAAAAATGACTTAAAAAAATGACTTCAAAAAAATGACTTCAAAAAAATGACTTCAAAATTACTTCAAGTATCTCTCTAAATCTATAAACTCTCTATAAACTCTCTTTTTTAATTTGCAAGTCAATTCAATTCAGTAATTGAAAAAAATTTGCAAACAAAAATAAAAAATAAAATGTAAACAATATTTCATTCTAATGTACGGGAAGGTACATAAAATAAAATTATTCTATACGGAATATAACAGTGAAAATAACTTGAAATTAACTCTTTGAAATTAACTCTCTTTGAAATTAACTCTCTTTGAAATTAACTCTTTGAAATTAACTCTCTGTTACAATTAACTCTCTGTTACAATTACCTCTCTGTTACAATTACTGTTTCAATAAAAACAAATGTATCACTGGTGTATGGAATGTTCACTGAGTTTCTTGTGAATTCTGACTTGATACTCATTATTAACTGTTAATAATAGTGACTTTTCAAATGTTTATAAATTACTTAAAAAAAAAAACTGTACTTAACAAAATTTTCTATGGGGAAATCCTTGAGACGTGTCCTGAAGACGTCTTCCTGGCTACTTCTTCTTGGATGAAAACTAGGCGTGGAGAACTTGGAGTCGTGACACACCGGTTCAAGGGTGGATGTTACGAACAAGAAGTCGTGACACGCCGGTCAACTGGTTTTATCCTGATGCAGGGTAATTTCTATCTTGGCCAAAGAGTGGCCTCTTCTTAAAATCTTCTTCTTAAAATAATCTTCTCGTTAAAATCTTCTTCTACAAATCTTCTTCTACAAATCTTCTTCTACAAATCTTTTTCTTATCCTGGTAAAGGGTCGCCAGACTGTTAACCCCTCCGTCTATGGCCCTGGGTGGTTCGGATCGAGGGGGGTTCTAGTTCCGGAGGCAAGCAACGGATATTTCTTCTTGATACTTTTCTTCTATAACTTTCTAATTCTTTGACTAAGTTCTTCTGAAGAGAGCACGGCTCGAAGGGGAAAATAAAAAGTTTCTCTTACATTTAGTTTACTTCTCAAAATGTACAGGTAGTGCTCTGAATTTACAGGGGTAGAGGTTCGACCTCTTTCGACCATGGCTCAGGCCAGAATCTAAAAAATTAAGGAGGCAAGGGGCCTCTGCCCCCTCCCCGCAGCGAAGCTGCTAACAAAGGAGTCGAAATGAAGGGCTATAATGAAGAATTGACTATGAAGTAGTGACTTAATGAAGAGGTGACTTTATGAAGTGCCTAATTGAAGTGTCTTAATTTTACAAATACATGTATAATATAAACTTAAAGGTTTGTGGGAAGGCAGTCGAAGGTTAAGTTCCCCCCTTTTTAAACACATGATCAGATGTTTGAAAGATTCCAAATAAAATTTAAATAAAATAAAATAAAAACTAATCGTATATTTTTGCCGAGTCTACATTTATGAAGGCGATATCATTTTGTAATAGTACACATAAGTACAAATTAAGTACACGACTGAGTACGTATTAATTTTGGTTCATTACAATTACGATTACAATTATGGATTAATTCACATTCGCTTATGATTGTCCATTACAGTTCTATTAAAGTACATTACGTTATATTAAATTAAAGTATTACAGTTAATTACAATTTAACAGTTACTATAACTTTGTTTTGTTTTTACGGAACGTAAATGAATTCGAATGTGTCAAAAGTAATAAAATTCAATTAGGATTTAGATTTTACATAAGTAATCAGTTACACGTATAAGGTAATTAAAAAAAACGAACTTAGAGGAACTTACAATTAATGAAATTGTAAATCTAGCGGTATTAAAAATTAAATTTTGAAGATGGAATTAAATTCGACTAGTGACATTCCTAGCTATATATGAACTATATAACCATTAACATTAGCCAGAAGTATCGGTAAGATAATTGAATTAAAAAAATTAAGAATACAAATTAAAGATATAAATCAATTATGCATTTCAACGAGCTAAATATAATTTTATAATATTCTAAAAAAATAAAAGTAAATCGAGCCATAGATGAGTTTCGGCCAAGAATAAAAAAGTTATTGAAATGGAAGGAAGCATTTCGAACAATCTTTTCTTTTAATAATTTCAGGTAAATTTTACATTAAAAATTATTTTTTAGATAATAAAAAAAAATATTAAAAAGGTTTAATAATTTTTGCATGTTAAGTAGAAAAATCATACTCTTTCGTTGAATGTTGATAGAATTTGAATTATTTGATATTTTGACACACAATTAAATTCGACTACGATAATTAATCATTATTAATCGAATAAAAAAAATATAAAAAATATAAACGTTGAAAACAGAAATCAATTATAAACTATAATGAACTAAACATATACTGTAATATAAAAAAACACTTAACCTAAATTGAGGTTATGTTTCATCGTACCAAAGAGGAATTAACCATGGTTGAACCATTTCTCTGGTTGACACGGTTCAACTGGGGTTGGGGGTGTTAAAAATAAAATAAAATAAAAAGACAAAGTTTGGAGTACTACATTCGGGGGAATTGAGTGACTAAGCGGGGGGTATAAGTCTCAAATTGACAATTACATCTTTCGTGAGCACTTTGCTCTTTAAAAAAAAAAAAAATTGCTTGTCACACTACTTTGAACAAAAATTAAAAGAGTTGAACAAAACGGAGGGATGGTATGTTCCTCAGCATAGTAATTTAAAATGAGTCATTGGGACAAGATCGATTAATTAATTATTACACAACTATTATTATCACGGTGGATGTTACGAACAAGAAGTCGTGACACGCCGGTCAACTGGTTTTATCCTGATGCAGGGTTATTTCTATCTTGGCCAAAGAGTGGCCTCTTCTTAAAATTCTTCTTAAAATAATCTTCTCGTTAAAATCTTCTTCTACAAATCTTCTTCTACAAATCTTCTTCTACAAATCTTTTTCTTATCCTGGTAAAGGGTCGCCAGACTGTTAACCCCTCCGTCTATGGCCCTGGGTGGTTCGGATCGAGGGGGGTTCTAGTTACGGAGGCAAGCAACGGATATTTCTTCTTGATACTTTTCTTCTATAACTTTCTAATTCTTTGACTAAGTTCTTCTGAAGAGAGCACGGCTCGAAGGTGAAAATAAAAAGTTTCTCTTACATTTAGTTTACTTCTCAAAATGTACAGGTAGTGCTCTGAATTTACAGGGGTAGAGGTTCGACCTCTTTCGACCATGGCTCAGGCCAGAATCTAAAAAATTAAGGAGGCAAGGGGCCTCTGCCCCCTCCCCGCAGCGAAGCTGCTAACAAAGGAGTCGAAATGAAGGGCTATAATGAAGAAGTGACAATGAAGTAGTGACTTAATGAAGAGGTGACTTTATGAAGTGCCTAATCGAAGTGTCTTAATTTTACAAATACAAGTATAATATAAACTTAAAGGTTTGTGGGAAGGCAGTCGAAGGTTAAGTTCCCCCCTTTTTAAACACATGATCAGATGTTTGAAAGATTCCAAATAAAATTTAAAAAAAATAAAAATAAAAACTAATCGTATATTTTTGCCGAGTCTACATTTATGAAGGCGATATCATTTTGTAATAGTACACATAAGTACAAATTAAGTACACGACTGAGTACGTATTAATTTTGGTTCATTACAATTACGATTACAATTATGGATTAATTCACATTCGCTTATGATTGTCCATTACAGTTCTATTAAAGTACATTACGTTATATTAAATTAAAGTATTACAGTTAATTACAATTTAACAGTTACTATAACTTTGTTTTGTTTTTACGGAACGTAAATGAATTCGAATGTGTCAAAAGTAATAAAATTCAATTAGGATTTAGATTTTACATAATTAATCAGTTACACGTATAAGGTAATTAAGAAAAACGAACTTAGAGGAACTTACAATTAATGAAAATGTAAATCTAGCGGTATTAAAAATTAAATTTTGAAGATGGAATTAAATTCGACTAGTAACATTCCTAGCTATATATGAACTATATAACCATTAACATTAGCCAGAAGTATCGGTAAGATAATCGAATTAAAAAAATTAAGAATACAAATTAAAATATAAATCAATTATGCATTTCAACGAGCTAAATATAATTTTATAATATTCTAAAAAAATAAAAGTAAATCGAGCCATAGATGAGTTTAGGCAAAGAATAAAAAAGTTATTGAAATGGAAGGAAGCATTCGAACATCTTTTCTTTTAATAATTTCAGGTAAATTTTACATTAAAAATTATTTTTTAGATAATAAAAAAAAAATATTAAAAAGGTTTAATAATTTTTGCATGTTAAGTAGAAAAATCATACTCTTTCGTTGAATGTTGATAGAATTTGAATTATTTGATATTTTGACACAATTAATTAAATTCGACTACGATAATTACTCATTATTAATCGAATAAAAAAAATATAAAAAATATAAACATTGAAAATAGAAATCAATTATAAACTATAATGAACTAAACATATACTATAATATAAAAAAACAACCTAAATTGAGGTTATGTTTCACCGTACCAAAGAGGAATTAACCATGGTTGAACCATTTCTCTGGTTGACACGGTTCAACTGGGGTTGGGGGTGTTAAAAATAAAATAAAATAAAAAGACAAAGTTTGGAGTACTACATTCGGGGGAATTGAGTGACTAAGCGGGGGGTATAAGTCTGAAATTGACAATTACATCTTTCGTGAGCACTTTGCTCTTTAAAAAAAAAAAAAATTGCTTGTCACACTATTTGAACAAAAATTAAAAGAGTTGAACAAAACGGAGGGACGGTATGTCCTCAGCATAGTAATTTAAAATGAGTCATTGGGACAAGATCGATTAATTAATTATTACACAACTATTATTATCACGTATACATTACAATGATTATCAAAGTCATTACAAACAATTGTAAAAACTGTTTCGGTTACAAACAATAAAATGTCATTTTTACCTATATATTATATACGCAACAATGGCATGAAAAAGAAAAGACAAATCGGTCCATTCCTTCTTACAACAAAACAAAGAAAGGTTAACTAAAGACGCAAACCGGTCAATTCAGTTGAATTAAATTCTTAGATTACATTTTCTCAAATTAAATTCTCTTAAATTACAAAGAAAAAGTTGAATTCAATTGACTGCATTGAAATGACTTGGGACTTAAACTCTGACTTGGAACTTAAACTGACTTGGAACATAAACTCTGACTTGGAACTTAAACTCTGACTTGAACTCTGTCAAGTATTCTGAACCTAACTTGAACTCTATCAAGTATTCTGAACCTAACTTGAACTCTATCAAGTATTCTGAAACTAACTTGAAATTAACTGAAAATGGAAAATGACTGCACTTGATCTCTATCAAGTGGAGACGATTAACCTCTGTTTTGGTTGACCCTCTTGGTGCAACCTTCCGACTTCAAAAACTGACTTAAAAAACTGACTTCAAAAACTGACTTCAAAAACTGACTTCAAAAACTGACTTCAAAAAACTGACTTCAAAAAAATGACTTCAAAAAAATGACTTCAAAAAATGACTTCAAAAAAATGACTTCAAAAAAATGACTTCAAAAAAATGAACAAAAAAATGACTTCAAAAAATGACTTCAAAATTACTTCAAGTATCTCTCTAAATCTATAAACTCTCTATAAACTCTCCTTTTTTAATTTGCAAGTCAATTCAATTCAGTAATTGAAAAAATTTGCAAACAAAAAATAAAAAATAAAATGTAAACAATATTTCATTCTAATGTACGGGAAGGTACATAAAATAAAATTATTCTATACGGAATATAACAGTGAAAATAACTCTTGAAATTAACTCTCTTTGAAATTAACTCTCTTTGAAATTAACTCTCTTGAAATTAACTCTCTTTGAAATTAACTCTCTGTTACAATTAACTCTCTGTTACAATTAACTCTCTGTTACAATTAGTTTCAATAAAAACAAATGTATCACTGGTGTATGGAATGTTCACTGAGTTCCTTGTGAATTCTGACTTGATACTCATTATTAACTGTTAATAATAGTGACTTTTCAAATGTTTATAAATTACTTAAAAAAACAAACTGTACTTAACAAAATTTTCTATGGGGAAATCCTTGAGACGTGTCCTGAAGACGTCTTCCTGGCTACTTCTTCTTGGATGAAAACTAGGCGTGGAGAACTTGGAGTCGTGACACACCGGTTCAAGGGTGGATGTTACGAACAAGAAGTCGTGACACGCCGGTCAACTGGTTTTATCCTGATGCAGGGTAATTTCTATCTTGGCCAAAGAGTGGCCTCTTCTTAAAATCTTCTTCTTAAAATAATCTTCTCGTTAAAATCTTCTTCTACAAATCTTCTTCTACAAATCTTCTTCTACAAATCTTTTTTCTTATCCTGGTAAAGGGTCGCCAGACTGTTTAACCCCTCCGTCTATGGCCCTGGGTGGTTCGGATCGACGGGGGTTCTAGTTACGGAGGCAAGCAACGGATATTTCTTCTTGATACTTTTCTTCTATAACTTTCTAATTCTTTGACTAAGTTCTTCTGAAGAGAGCACGGCTCGAAGGGGAAAATAAAAAGTTTCTCTTACATTTAGTTTACTTCTCAAAATGTACAGGTAGTGCTCTGAATTTACATGGGTAGAGGTTCGACCTCTTTCGACCATGGCTCAGGCCAGAATCTAAAAAATTAAGGAGGCAAGGGGCCTCTGCCCCCTCCCCGCAGCGAAGCTGCTAACAAAGGAGTCGAAATGAAGGGCTATAATGAAGAATAGACTATGAAGTAGTGACTTAATGAAGAGGTGACTTTATGAAGTGCCTAATTGAAGTGTCTTAATTTTACAAATACAAGTATAATATAAACTTAAAGGTTTGTGGGAAGGCAGTCGAAGGTTAAGTTCCCCCTTTTTAAACACATGATCAGATGTTTGAAAGATTCCAAATAAAATTTAAAAAAAATAAAAATAAAAACTAATTGTATATTTTTGCCGGGTCTACATTTATGAAGGCGATATCATTTTGTGATAGTACACATAAGTACAAATTAAGTACACGACTGAGTACGTATTAATTTTGGTTCATTACAATTACGATTACAATTATAGATTAATTCACATTCGCTTATGATTGTCCATTACAGTTCTATTAAAGTACATTACGTTATATTAAATTAAAGTATTACAGTTAATTACAATTTAACAGTTACTATAACTTTGTTTTGTTTTTACGGAACGTAAATGAATTCGAATGTGTCAAAAGTAATAAAATTCAATTAGGATTTAGATTTTACATAATTAATGTTACACGTATAAGGTAATTAAAAAAAACGAACTTAGAGGAACTTACAATTAATGAAAATGTAAATCTAGCGGTATTAAAAATTAAATTTTGAAGATGGAATTAAATTCGACTAGTAACATTCCTAGCTATATATGAACTATATAACCATTAACATTAGCCAGAAGTATCGGTAAGTTAATTGAATTAAAAAAAATTAAGAATACAAATTAAAAATATAATCAATTATGCATTTCAACGAGCTAAATATAATTTTATAATATTCTAAAAAAAATAAAAGTAAATCGAGCCATAGATGAGTTCGGCCAAGAATAAAAAGTTATTGAAATGGAAGGAAGCATTTCGAACAATCTTTTCTTTTAATAATTTCAGGTAAATTTTAAATTAAAAAATTTTTTTAGATAAAAAAAAATATTAAAAAAGGTTTAATAATTTTTGCATGTTAAGTAGAAAAATCATACTCTTTCGTTGAATGTTGATAGAATTTGAATTATTTGATATTTTGTCACACAATTAATTAAATTCGACTACGATAATTACTCATTATTAATCGAATAAAAAAAATATAAAAAATATAAACGTTGAAAATAGAAATGGAAGGAAGCATTTCGAACAATCTTTTCTTTTAATAATTTCAGGTAAATTTTACATTAAAAATTATTTTTTAGATAATAAAAAAAAATATTAAAAAGGTTTAATAATTTTTGCATGTTAAGTAGAAAAATCATACTCTTTCGTTGAATGTTGATAGAATTTGAATTATTTGATATTTTGACACAATTAATTAAATTCGACTACGATAATTACTCATTATTAATCGAATAAAAAAATATAAAAAATATAAACATTGAAAATAGAAATCAATTATAAACTATAATGAACTAAACATATAAATATAAAAAAACAACCTAAATTGAGGTTATGTTTCACCGTACCAAAGAGGAATTAACCATGGTTGAACCATTTCTCTGGTTGACACGGTTCAACTGGGGTTGGGGGTGTTAAAAATAAAATAAAATAAAAAGACAAAGTTTGGAGTACTACATTCGGGGGAATTGAGTGACTAAGCGGGGGGTATAAGTCTGAAATTGACAATTACATCTTTCGTGAGCACTTTGCTCTTTAAAAAAAAAAAAAATTGCTTCTCACACTATTTTGAACAAAAATTAAAAGAGTTGAACAAAACGGAGGGACGGTATGTTCCTCAGCATAGTAATTTAAAATGAGTCATTGGACAAGATCGATTAATTAATTATTACACAACTATTATTATCACGTATACATTACAATGATTATCAAAGTCATTACAAACAATTGTAAAAACTGTTTCGGTTACAAACAATAAAATGTCATTTTACCTATATATTTATATACGCAACAATGGCATGAAAAAGAAAAGACAAATCGGTCCATTTCCTTCTTACAACAAAACAAAGAAAGGTTAACTAAAGACGCAACCCGGTCAATTCAGGTTGAATTAAATTCTTAGATTACATTTTCTCAAATTAAATTCTCTTAAATTACAAAGAAAAAGTTGAATTCAATTGACTGCATTGAAATGACTTGCGACTTAAACTCTGACTTGGAACTTAAACTGACTTGGAACATAAACTCTGACTTGGAACTTAAACTCTGACTTGAACTCTGTCAAGTATTCTGAACCTAACTTGAACTCTATCAAGTATTCTGAACCTAACTTGAACTCTATCAAGTATTCTGAAACTAACTTGAAATTAACTGAAAATGGAAAATGACTGCACTTGATCTCTATCAAGTGGAGACGATTAACCTCTGTTTTGGTTGACCCTCTTGGTGCAACCTTCCGACTTCAAAAACTGACTTAAAAAACTGACTTCAAAAAACTGACTTCAAAAAAATGACTTAAAAAAAATGACTTAAAAAAATGACTTCAAAAAAATGACTTCAAAAAAATGACTTCAAAATTACTTCAAGTATCTCTCTAAATCTATAAACTCTCTATAAACTCTCTCTTTTTTAATTTGCAAGTCAATTCAATTCAGTAATTGAAAAAAATTTGCAAACAAAAAATAAAAAATAAAATGTAAACAATATTTCATTCTAATGTACGGGAAGGTACATAAAATAAAATTATTCTATACGGAATATAACAGTGAAAATAACTCTTGAAATTAACTCTCTTTGAAATTAACTCTCTTTGAAATTAACTCTCTTTGAAATTAACTCTCTTTGAAATTAACTCTCTGTTACAATTAACTCTCTGTTACAATTAACTCTCTGTTACAATTAGTTTCAATAAAAACAAATGTATCACTGGTGTATGGAATGTTCACTGAGTTCCTTGTGAATTCTGACTTGATACTCATTATTAACTGTTAATAATAGTGACTTTTCAAATGTTTATAAATTACTTAAAAAAACAAACTGTACTTAACAAAATTTTCTATGGGGAAATCCTTGAGACGTGTCCTGAAGACGTCTTCCTGGCTACTTCTTCTTGGATGAAAACTAGGCGTGGAGAACTTGGAGTCGTGACACACCGGTTCAAGGGTGGATGTTACGAACAAGAAGTCGTGACACGCCGGTCAACTGGTTTTATCCTGATGCAGGGTAATTTCTATCTTGGCCAAAGAGTGGCCTCTTCTTAAAATCTTCTTCTTAAAATAATCTTCTCGTTAAAATCTTCTTCTACAAATCTTCTACAAATCTTCTTCTACAAATCTTTTTCTTATCCTGGTAAAGGGTCGCCAGACTGTTAACCCCTCCGTCTATGGCCCTGGGTGGTTCGGATCGACGGGGGTTCTAGTTACGGAGGCAAGCAACGGATATTTCTTCTTGATACTTTTCTTCTATAACTTTCTAATTCTTTGACTAAGTTCTTCTGAAGAGAGCACGGCTCGAAGGGGAAAATAAAAAGTTTCTCTTACATTTAGTTTACTTCTCAAAATGTACAGGTAGTGCTCTGAATTTACATGGGTAGAGGTTCGACCTCTTTCGACCATGGCTCAGGCCAGAATCTAAAAAATTAAGGAGGCAAGGGGCCTCTGCCCCCTCCCCGCAGCGAAGCTGCTAACAAAGGAGTCGAAATGAAGGGCTATAATGAAGAATAGACTATGAAGTAGTGAATTAATGAAGAGGTGACTTTATGAAGTGCCTAATTGAAGTGTCTTAATTTTACAAATACAAGTATAATATAAACTTAAAGGTTTGTGGGAAGGCAGTCGAAGGTTAAGTTCCCCCCTTTTTAAACACATGATCAGATGTTTGAAAGATTCCAAATAAAATTTAAATAAAATAAAAATAAAAACTAATCGTATATTTTTGCCGAGTCTACATTTATGAAGGCGATATCATTTTGTAATAGTACACATAAGTACAAATTAAGTACACGACTGAGTACGTATTAATTTGGTTCATTACAATTACGATTACAATTATGGATTAATTCACATTCGCTTATGATTGTCCATTACAGTTCTATTAAAGTACATTACGTTATATTAAATTAAAGTATTACAGTTAATTACAATTTAACAGTTACTATAACTTTGTTTTGTTTTTACGGAACGTAAATGAATTCGAATGTGTCAAAAGTAATAAAATTCAATTAGGATTTAGATTTTACATAAGTAATCAGTTACACGTATAAGGTAATTAAAAAAAACGAACTTAGAGGAACTTACAATTAATGAAATTGTAAATCTAGCGGTATTAAAAATTAAATTTTGAAGATGGAATTAAATTCGACTAGTGACATTCCTAGCTATATATGAACTATATAACCATTAACATTAGCCAGAAGTATCGGTAAGATAATTGAATTAAAAAAAATTAAGAATACAAATTAAAGATATAAATCAATTATGCATTTCAACGAGCTAAATATAATTTTATAATATTCTAAAAAAATAAAAGTAAATCGAGCCATAGATGAGTTTCGGCCAAGAATAAAAAAGTTATTGAAATGGAAGGAAGCATTTCGAACAATCTTTTCTTTTAATAATTTCAGGTAAATTTTACATTAAAAATTATTTTTTAGATAATAAAAAAAATATTAAAAAGGTTTAATAATTTTTGCATGTTAAGTAGAAAAATCATACTCTTTCGTTGAATGTTGATAGAATTTGAATTATTTGATATTTTGACACACAATTAAATTCGACTACGATAATTACTCATTATTAATCGAATAAAAAAAATATAAAAAATATAAACGTTGAAAATAGAAATCAATTATAAACTATAATGAACTAAACTATACTGTAATATAAAAAAACACTTACCTAAATTGAGGTTATGTTTCATCGTACCAAAGAGGAATTAACCATGGTTGAACCATTTCTCTGGTTGACACGGTTCAACTGGGTTGGGGGTGTTAAAAATAAAATAAAATAAAAACAAAGTTTGGAGTACTACATTCGGGGGAATTGAGTGACTAAGCGGGGGGTATAAGTCTCAAATTGACAATTACATCTTTCGTGAGCACTTTGCTCTTTAAAAAAAAAAAAATTGCTTGTCACACTACTTTGAACAAAAATTAAAAGAGTTGAACAAAACGGAGGGACGGTTGTTCCTCAGCATAGTAATTTAAAATGAGTCATTGGGACAAGATCGATTAATTAATTATTACACAACTATTATTATCACGGTGGATGTTACGAACAAGAAGTCGTGACACGCCGGTCAACTGGTTTTATCCTGATGCAGGGTTATTTCTATCTTGGCCAAAGAGTGGCCTCTTCTTAAAATCTTCTTCTTAAAATAATCTTCTCGTTAAAATCTTCTTCTACAAATCTTCTTCTACAAATCTTCTTCTACAAATCTTTTTCTTATCCTGGTAAAGGGTCGCCAGACTGTTAACCCCTCCGTCTATGGCCCTGGGTGGTTCAGATCGATGGGGGTTCTAGTTACGGAGGCAAGCAACGGATATTTCTTCTTGATACTTTTCTTCTATAACTTTCTAATTCTTTGACTAAGTTCTTCTGAAGAGAGCACGGCTCGAAGGTGAAAATAAAAAGTTTCTCTTACATTTAGTTTACTTCTCAAAATGTACAGGTAGTGCTCTGAATTTACAGGGGTAGAGATTCGACCTCTTTCGACCATGGCTCAGGCCAGAATCTAAAAAATTAAGGAGGCAAGGGGCCTCTGCCCCCTCCCCGCAGCGAAGCTGCTAACAAAGGAGTCGAAATGAAGGGCTATAATGAAGAAGTGACAATGAAGTAGTGACTTAATGAAGAGGTGACTTTATGAAGTGCCTAATCGAAGTGTCTTAATTTTACAAATACAAGTATAATATAAACTTAAAGGTTTGTGGGAAGGCAGTCGAAGGTTAAGTTCCCCCTTTTTAAACACATGATCAGATGTTTGAAAGATTCCAAATAAAATTAAAAAAAATAAAAATAAAAACTAATCGTATATTTTTGCCGAGTCTACATTTATGAAGGCGATATCATTTTGTAATAGTACACATAAGTACAAATTAAGTACACGACTGAGTACGTATTAATTTTGGTTCATTACAATTACGATTACAATTATGGATTAATTCACATTCGCTTATGATTGTCCATTACAGTTCTATTAAAGTACATTACGTTATATTAAATTAAAGTATTACAGTTAATTACAATTTAACAGTTACTATAACTTTGTTTTGTTTTTACGGAACGTAAATGAATTCGAATGTGTCAAAAGTAATAAAATTCAATTAGGATTTAGATTTTACATAATTAATCAGTTACACGTATAAGGTAATTAAGAAAAACGAACTTAGAGGAACTTACAATTAATGAAAATGTAAATCTAGCGGTATTAAAAATTAAATTTTGAAGATGGAATTAAATTCGACTAGTAACATTCCTAGCTATATATGAACTATATAACCATTAACATTAGCCAGAAGTATCGGTAAGATAATCGAATTAAAAAAAATTAAGAATACAAATTAAAAATATAAATCAATTATGCATTTCAACGAGCTAAATATAATTTTATAATATTCTAAAAAAATAAAAGTAAATCGAGCGATAGATGAGTTTAGGCAAAGAATAAAAAAGTTATTGAAATGGAAGGAAGCATTTCGAACAATCTTTTCTTTTAATAATTTCAGGTAAATTTTACATTAAAAATTATTTTTTAGATAATAAAAAAAAAATATTAAAAAGGTTTAATAATTTTTGCATGTTAAGTAGAAAAATCATACTCTTTCGTTGAATGTTGATAGAATTTGAATTATTTGATATTTTGACACAATTAATTAAATTCGACTACGATAATTACTCATTATTAATCGAATAAAAAAAATATAAAAAATATAAACATTGAAAATAGAAATCAATTATAAACTATAATGAACTAAACATATACTATAATATAAAAAAACAACCTAAATTGAGGTTATGTTTCACCGTACCAAAGAGGAATTAACCATGGTTGAACCATTTCTCTGGTTGACACGGTTCAACTGGGGTTGGGGGTGTTAAAAATAAAATAAAATAAAAAGACAAAGTTTGGAGTACTACATTCGGGGGAATTGAGTGACTAAGCGGGGGGTATAAGTCTGAAATTGACAATTACATCTTTCGTGAGCACTTTGCTCTTTAAAAAAAAAAAAATTGCTTGTCACACTATTTTGAACAAAAATTAAAAGAGTTGAACAAAACGGAGGGACGGTATGTTCCTCAGCATAGTAATTTAAAATGAGTCATTGGGACAAGATCGATTAATTAATTATTACAAACTATTATTATCACGTATACATTACAATGATTATCAAAGTCATTACAAACAATTGTAAAAACTGTTTCGGTTACAAACAATAAAATGTCATTTTACCTATATATTATATACGCAACAATGGCATGAAAAAGAAAAGACAAATCGGTCCATTTCCTTCTTACAACAAAACAAAGAAAGGTTAACTAAAGACGCAAACCGGTCAATTCAGGTTGAATTAAATTCTTAGATTACATTTTCTCAAATTAAATTCTCTTAAATTACAAAGAAAAAGTTGAATTCAATTGACTGCATTGAAATGACTTGGGACTTAAACTCTGACTTGGAACTTAAACTGACTTGGAACATAAACTCTGACTTGGAACTTAAACTCTGACTTGAACTCTGTCAAGTATTCTGAACCTAACTTGAACTCTATCAAGTATTCTGAACCTAACTTGAACTCTATCAAGTATTCTGAAACTAACTTGAAATTAACTGAAAATGGAAAATGACTGCACTTGATCTCTATCAAGTGGAGACGATTAACCTCTGTTTTGGTTGACCCTCTTGGTGCAACCTTCCGACTTCAAAAACTGACTTAAAAAACTGACTTCAAAAACTGACTTCAAAAACTGACTTCAAAAAACTGACTTCAAAAAAATGACTTCAAAAAAATGACTTCAAAAAAATGACTTAAAAAAATGACTTCAAAATTACTTCAAGTATCTCTCTAAATCTATAAACTCTCTATAAACTCTCTCTTTTTAATTTGCAAGTCAATTCAATTCAGTAATTGAAAAAAATTTGCAAACAAAAAAATAAAAAATAAAATGTAAAAATATTTCATTCTAATGTACGGGAAGGTACATAAAATAAATTATTCTATACGGAATATAACAGTGAAAATAACTCTTGAAATTAACTCTCTTTGAAATTAACTCTCTTTGAAATTAACTCTCTTTGAAATTAACTCTCTTTGAAATTAACTCTCTGTTACAATTAACTCTCTGTTACAATAACTCTCTGTTACAATTAGTTTCAATAAAACAAATGTATCACTGGTGTATGGAATGTTCACTGAGTTCCTTGTGAATTCTGACTTGATACTCATTATTAACTGTTAATAATAGTGACTTTTCAAATGTTTATAAATTACTTAAAAAACAAACTGTACTTAACAAAATTTTCTATGGGGAAATCCTTGAGACGTGTCCTGAAGACGTCTTCCTGGCTACTTCTTCTTGGATGAAAACTAGGCGTGGAGAACTTGGAGTCGTGACACACCGGTTCAAGGGTGGATGTTACGAACAAGAAGTCGTGACACGCCGGTCAACTGGTTTTATCCTGATGCAGGGTAATTTCTATCTTGGCCAAAGAGTGGCCTCTTCTTAAAATCTTCTTCTTAAATAATCTTCTCGTTAAAATCTTCTTCTACAAATCTTCTTCTACAAATCTTCTTCTACAAATCTTTTTCTTATCCTGGTAAAGGGTCGCCAGACTGTTAACCCCTCCGTCTATGGCCCTGGGTGGTTCGGATCGACGGGGGTTCTAGTTACGGAGGCAAGCAACGGATATTTCTTCTTGATACTTTTCTTCTATACTTTCTAATTCTTTGACTAAGTTCTTCTGAAGAGAGCACGGCTCGAAGGGGAAAATAAAAAGTTTCTCTTACATTTAGTTTACTTCTCAAAATGTACAGGTAGTGCTCTGAATTTACATGGGTAGAGGATCGACCTCTTTCGACCATGGCTCAGGCCAGAATCTAAAAAATTAAGGAGGCAAGGGGCCTCTGCCCCCTCCCCGCAGCGAAGCTGCTAACAAAGGAGTCGAAATGAAGGGCTATAATGAAGAATAGACTATGAAGTAGTGACTTAATGAAGAGGTGACTTTATGAAGTGCCTAATTGAAGTGTCTTAATTTTACAAATACAAGTATAATATAAACTTAAAGGTTTGTGGGAAGGCAGTCGAAGGTTAAGTTCCCCCTTTTTAAACACATGATCAGATGTTTGAAAGATTCCAATAAAATTTAAAAAAAATAAAAATAAAAACTAATTGTATATTTTTGCCGGGTCTACATTTATGAAGGCGATATCATTTTGTGATAGTACACATAAGTACAAATTAAGTACACGACTGAGTACGTATTAATTTTGGTTCATTACAATTACGATTACAATTATAGATTAATTCACATTCGCTTATGATTGTCCATTACAGTTCTATTAAAGTACATTACGTTATATTAAATTAAAGTATTACAGTTAATTACAATTTAACAGTTACTATAACTTGTTTTATTTTTACGGAACGTAAATGAATTCGAATGTGTCAAAAGTAATAAAATTCAATTAGGATTTAGATTTTACATAATTAATCAGTTACACGTATAAGGTAATTAAAAAAAAACGAATTAGAGGAACTTACAATTAATGAAAATGTAAATCTAGCGGTATTAAAAATTAAATTTTGAAGATGGAATTAAATTCGACTAGTAACATTCCTAGCTATATATGAACTATATAACATTAACATTAGCCAGAAGTATCGGTAAGATAATTGAATAAAAAAAATTAAGAATACAAATTAAAAATATAAATCAATTATGCATTTCAAAAGAGCTAAATATAATTTTATAATATTCTAAAAAAATAAAAGTAAATCGAGCCATAGATGAGTTTCGGCCAAGAATAAAAATTATTGAAATGGAAGGAAGCATTTCGAACAATCTTTTCTTTTAATAATTTCAGGTAATTTTACATTAAAAATTATTTTTTTAGATAATAAAAAAAAAATATTAAAAAGGTTTAATAATTTTGCATGTTATGTAGAAAAATCATACTCTTTCGTTGAATGTTGATAGAATTTGAATTATTTGATATTTTGACAAAATTAATTAAATTCGACTACGATAATTACTCATTATTAATCGAATAAAAAAAATATAAAAAATATAAACGTTGAAAATAGAAATCAATTATAAACTATAATGAACTAAACGTATAGTGTAATATAAAAAAACACTTAACCTAAATTGAGGTTATGTTTCATCGTACCAAAGAGGAATTAACCATGGTTGAACCATTTCTCTGGTTGACACGGTTCAACTGGGGGTTGGGGGTGTTAAAAATAAAATAAAATAAAAAGACAAAGTTTGGAGTACTACATTCGGGGGAATTGAGGGACTAAGCGGGGGGTATAAGTCTGAAATTGACAATTACATCTTTCGTGAGCACTTTGATCTTTAAAAAAAAAAAAAATGGCTTGTCACACTACTTTGAAAAAAAATTAAAAGAGTTGAACAAAACGGAGGGACGGTATGTTCCTCAGCATAGTAATTTAAAATGAGTCATTGGGACAAGATCGATTAATTAATTATTACACAACTATTATTATCACGTATACATTACAATGATTATCAAAGTCATTACAAACAATTGTAAAAACTGTTTTGGTTACAAACAATAAAATGTCATTTTACCTATATATTTATATACACAACAATGGCATGAAAAAGAAAAGACAAATCGGTCCATTTCCTTCTTAGAACAAAACAAAGAAAGGTTAACTAAAGATCAACCGGTCAATTCAGGTTGAATTAAATTCTTAGATTACATTTTCTCAAATTAAATTCTCTTAAATTACAAAGAAAACGTTGAATTCAATTGACTGCATTGAAATGACTTGGAACTTAAACTCTGACTTGGAACTTAAACTCTGACTTGAACTCTGTCAAGTATTCTGAACTAACTTGAACTCTATCAAGCATTCTGAACCTAACTTGAACTCTATCAAGTATTCTGAAACTAACTTGAAATAACTGAAAATGAAAAGACTGCACTTGATCTCTATCAGGGAGACGATTAACCTCTGTTTTGGTTGACCCTCTTGGTGCACCTTCCGACTTCAAAAAATGACTTAAAAAATGACTTCAAAAATGACTTCAAAAAAATGACTTCAAAAAAATGACTTCAAAAAAATGACTTCAAAAAAATACTTCAAAATTACTTCAAGTATCTCTAAATCTATAAACTCTCTATAAACTCTCTCTTTTAATTTGCAAGTCAATTGCAATTCATTAATTGAAAAAAATTTGCAAAAAAAAAAAAAAAAAAATGTAAATATTTCATTCTAATGTACGGGAAGGTACATAAAATAAAATTATTCTATACGGAATATAACAGTGAAAATAACTCTTGAAATAACTCTCTTTGAAATTAACTCTCTTTGAAATTAACTCTCTTTGAAATTAACTCTCTTTGAAATTAACTCTCTGTTACAATTAACTCTCTGTTACAATTAACTCTCTGTTACAATTAGTTTCAATAAAAACAAATGTATCACTGGTGTATGGAAGTTCACTGAGTTTCTTGTGAATTCTGACTTGATACTCATTATTAACTGTTAATAATAGTGACTTTTCAAATGTTTATAAATTACTTAAAAAAAAAAAACTGTACTTAACAAAATTTTCTATGGGGAAATCTTGAGACGTGTCCTGAAGACGTCTTCCTGGCTACTTCTTCTTGGATGAAAACTAGGCGTGGAGAACTTGGAGTCGTGACACACCGGTTCAAGGAGTGATGTTACGAACAAGAAATCGTGACACGCGGTCAACTGGTTTATCCTGATGCAGGGTAATTTCTATCTTGGCCAAAGAGTGGCCTCTTCTTAAAATCTTCTTCTTCTTAAAATAATCTCTCGTTAAATCTTCTTCTACAAATCTCTTCTACAAATCTTCTTCTACAAATCTTCTTTACAAATCTTTTCTTATCCTGGTAAAGGGTCGCCAGACTGTTAACCCCTCCGTCTATGGCCCTGGGTGGTTCGGATCGACGGGGGTTCTAGTTACGGAGGCAAGCAACGGATATTTCTTCTTGATACTTTTCTTCTATAACTTTCTAATTCTTTGACTAAGTTCTTCTGAAGAGAGCACGGCTCGAAGGGAAAATAAAAAGTTTCTCTTACATTTAGTTTACTTCTCAAAATGTACAGGTAGTGCTCTGAATTTACAGGGGTAGAGGTTCGACCTCTTTCGACCATGGCTCAGGCCAGAATCTAAAAAATTAAGGAGGCAAGGGGCCTCTGCCCCCTCCCCGCAGCGAAGCTGCTAACAAAGGAGTCGAAATGAAGGGCTATAATGAAGAAGTGACTATGAAGTAGTGACTTAATGAAGAGGTGACTTTATGAAGTGCCTAATTGAAGTGTCTTAATTTTACAAATACATGTATAATATAAACTTAAAGGTTTGTGGGAAGGCAGTCGAAGGTTAAGTTCCCCCCTTTTTAAACACATGATCAGATGTTTGAAAGATTCCAAATAAAATTTAAAAAAAATAAAAATAAAAACTAATCGTATATTTTTGCCGAGTCTACATTTATGAAGGCGATATCATTTTGTAATAGTACACATAAGTACAAATTAAGTACACGACTGAGTACGTATTAATTTTGGTTCATTACAATTACGATTACAATTATAGATTAATTCACATTCGCTTATGATTGTCCATTACAGTTCTATTAAAGTACATTACGTTATATTAAATTAAAGTATTACAGTTAATTACAATTTAACAGTTACTATAACTTTGTTTTATTTTTACGGAACGTAAATGAATTCGAATGTGTCAAAAGTAATAAAATTCAATTAGGATTTAGATTTTACATAATTAATCAGTTACACGTATAAGGTAATTAAAAAAAACGAACTTAGAGGAACTTACAATTAATGAAAATGTAAATCTAGCGGTATTAAAAATTAAATTTTGAAGATGGAATTAAATTCGACTAGTAACATTCCTAGCTATATATGAACTATATAACCATTAACATTAGCCAGAAGTATCGGTAAGATAATTGAATTAAAAAAAATTAAGAATACAAATTAAAAATATAAATCAATTATGCATTTCAAAGAGCTAAATATAATTTTATAATATTCTAAAAAAATAAAAGTAAATCGAGCCATAGATGAGTTTCGGCCAAGAATAAAAAATTATTGAAATGGAAGGAAGCATTCGAACAATCTTTCTTTTAATAATTTCAGGTAAATTTTACATTAAAAAATTATTTTTTAGATAATAAAAAAAAATATTAAAAAGGTTTAATAATTTTTGCATGTTAAGTAGAAAAATCATACTCTTTCGTTGAATGTTGATAGAATTTGAATTATTTGATATTTTGACAAAATTAATTAAATTCGACTACGATAATTACTCATTATTAATCGAATAAAAAAAATATAAAAAATATAAACGTTGAAAATAGAAATCAATTATAAACTATAATGAACTAAACGTATACTGTAATATAAAAAAAACACTTAACCTAAATTGAGGTTATGTTTCGTACCAAAGAGGAATTAACCATGGTTGAACCATTTCTCTGGTTGACACGGTTCAACTGGGGGTTGGGGGTGTTAAAAATAAAATAAAATAAAAAGACAAAGTTTGGAGTACTACATTCGGGGGAATTGAGGGACTAAGCGGGGGGTATAAGTTTGAAATTGACAGTTACATCTTTCGTGAGCACTTTGATCTTTAAAAAAAAAAAAAATTGCTTGTCACACTACTTTGAACAAAAATTAAAAGAGTTGAACAAAACGGAGGGACGGTATGTTCCTCAGCATAGTAATTTAAAATGAGTCATTGGGACAAGATCGATTAATTAATTATTACACAACTATTATTATCACGTATACATTACAATGATTATCAAAGTCATTACAAACAATTGTAAAAACTGTTTTGGTTACAAACAATAAAATGTCATTTTACCTATATATTTATATACACAACAATGGCATGAAAAAGAAAAGACAAATCGGTCCATTTCCTTCTTAGAACAAAACAAAGAAAGGTTAACTAAAGACGCAACCCGGTCAATTCAGGTTGAATTAAATTCTTAGATTACATTTTCTCAAATTAAATTCTCTTAAATTACAAAGAAAACGTTGAATTCAATTGACTGCATTGAAATGACTTGGAACTTAAACTCTGACTTGGAACTTAAACTCTGACTTGAACTCTGTCAAGTATTCTGAACCTAACTTGAACTCTATCAAGTATTCTGAACCTAACTTGAACTCTATCAAGTATTCTGAAACTAACTTGAAATTAACTGAAAATGGAAAATGACTGCACTTGATCTCTATCAAGTGGAGACGATTAACCTCTGTTTTGGTTGACCCTCTTGGTGCAACCTTCCGACTTCAAAAACTGACTTAAAAAACTGACTTCAAAAACTGACTTCAAAAAACTGACTTCAAAAAAATGACTTCAAAAAAATGACTTCAAAAAAATTACTTCAAAATTACTTCAAGTATCTCTAAATCTATAAACTCTCTATAAACTCTCTTTCTTAATTTGCAAGTCAATTGCAATTCATTAATTGAAAAAAATTTGAAAAAAAAAAAAAAAAAAAAATGTAAATATTTCATTCTAATGTACGGGAAGGTACATAAAATAAAATTATTCTATACGGAATATAACAGTGAAAATAACTCTTGAAATTAACTCTCTTTGAAATTAACTCTCTTTGAAATTAATTCTCTTTGAAATTAACTCTCTTTGAAATTAACTCTCTGTTACAATTAACTCTTGTTACAATTAACTCTCTGTTACAATTAGTTTCAATAAAAACAAATGTATCACTGGTGTATGGAATGTTCACTGAGTTCTTGTGAATTCTGACTTGATACTCATTATTAACTGTTAATAATAGTGACTTTTCAAATGTTTATAAATTACTTAAAAAAAAAACTGTACTTAACAAAATTTTCTATGGGGAAATCCTTGAGACGTGTCCTGAAGACGTCTTCCTGGCTACTTCTTCTTGGATGAAAACTAGGCGTGGAGAACTTGGAGTCGTGACACACCGGTTCAAGAGTGGATGTTACGAACAAGAAATCGTGACACGCCGGTCAACTGGTTTTATCCTGATGCAGGGTAATTTCTATCTTGGCCAAAGAGTGGCCTCTTCTTAAAATCTTCTTCTTCTTAAAATAATCTTCTCGTTAAAATCTTCTTCTACAAATCTTCTTCTACAAATCTTCTTCTACAAATCTTCTTTTACAAATCTTTTTCTTATCCTGGTAAAGGGTCGCCAGACTGTTAACCCCTCCGTCTATGGCCCTGGGTGGTTCGGATCGACGGGGGTTCTAGTTACGGAGGCAAGCAACGGATATTTCTTCTTGATACTTTTCTTCTATAACTTTCTAATTCTTTGACTAAGTTCTTCTGAAGAGAGCACGGCTCGAAGGGGAAAATAAAAAGTTTCTCTTACATTTAGTTTACTTCTCAAAATGTACAGGTAGTGCTCTGAATTTACAGGGGTAGAGGTTCGACCTCTTTCGACCATGGCTCAGGCCAGAATCTAAAAAATTAAGGAGGCAAGGGGCCTCTGCCCCCTCCCCGCAGCGAAGCTGCTAAGAAAGGAGTCGAAATGAAGGGCTATAATGAAGAAGTGACTATGAAGTAGTGACTTAATGAAGAGGTGACTTTATGAAGTGCCTAATTGAAGTGTCTTAATTTTACAAATACATGTATAATATAAACTTAAAGGTTTGTGGGAAGGCAGTCGAAGTTTAAGTTCCCCCCTTTTTAAACACATGATCAGATGTTTGAAAGATTCCAAATAAAATTTAAAAAAAATAAAAATAAAAACTAATCGTATATTTTTGCCGAGTCTACATTTATGAAGGCGATATCATTTTGTAATAGTACACATAAGTACAAATTAAGAACACGACTGAGTACGTATTAATTTTGGTTCATTACAATTACGATTACAATTATAGATTAATTCACATTCGCTTATGATTGTCCATTACAGTTCTATTAAAGTACATTACGTTATATTAAATTAAAGTATTACAGTTAATTACAATTTAACAGTTACTATAACTTTGTTTTATTTTTACGGAACGTAAATGAATTCGAATGTGTCAAAAGTAATAAAATTCAATTAGGATTTAGATTTTACATAATTAATCATTTCAGTTACACGTATAAGGTAATTAAAAAAAACGAACTTAGAGGAACTTACAATTAATGAAAATGTAAATCTAGCGGTATTAAAAATTAAATTTTGAAGATGGAATTAAATTCGACTAGTAACATTCCTAGCTATATATGAACTATATAACCATTAACATTAGCCAGAAGTATCGGTAAGATAATTGAATTAAAAAAAATTAAGAATACAAATTAAAAATATAAATCAATTATGCATTTCAAAGAGCTAAATATAATTTTATAATATTCTAAAAAAATAAAAGTAAATCGAGCCATAGATGAGTTTCGGCCAAGAATAAAAAATTATTGAAATGGAAGGAAGCATTTCGAACAATCTTTTCTTTTAATAATTTCAGGTAAATTTTACATTAAAAATTATTTTTTAGATAATAAAAAAAAATATTAAAAAGGTTTAATAATTTTTGCATGTTAAGTAGAAAAATCATACTCTTTCGTTGAATGTTGATAGAATTTGAATTATTTGATATGTTGACAAAATTAATTAAATTCGACTACGATAATTACTCATTATTAATCGAATAAAAAAAATATAAAAAATATAAACGTTGAAAATAAAATCAATTATAAACTATAATGAACTAAACGTATACTGTAATATAAAAAAACACTTAACCTAAATTGAGGTTATGTTTCATCGTACCAAAGAGGAATTAACCATGGTTGAACCATTTCTCTGGTTGACACGGTTCAACTGGGGGTTGGGGGTGTTAAAAATAAAATAAAATAAAAAGACAAAGTTTGGAGTACTACATTCGGGGGAATTGAGGGACTAAGCGGGGGGTATAAGTCTGAAATTGACAATTACATCTTTCGTGAGCACTTTGATCTTTAAAAAAAAAAAAAATTGCTTGTCACACTACTTTGAACAAAAATTAAAAGAGTTGAACAAAACGGAGGGACGGTATGTTCTCAGCATAGTAATTTAAAATGAGTCATTGGGACAAGATCGATTAATTAATTATTACACAACTATTATTATCACGTATACAGTGCCCGCGAAAAGTATCCGATCACCCTGGAAATTTGTATTTTTTACATAAAAAACAATGTTTAAATGTATACTAACCTTATATTAGTATTTTGTCATCTGTCCTTTGGTTTGGATGACTTGTTCTAGACGTTTTGGCATGGATTTAATCAAGTTTTGACAAACTTCCACTGATATTTCCTCGCACCATACCTTTTTGATGGCTTCTTGTAATTTTTCGACTGAGCCAGTGTCGTGGCATTCAACCTTATTTTTTATTATTAGCCACATATTTTCTATCGGATTGAGATCTGGACTATTACCAGGCCAATCCAAAATATCAAATTTATTGTCAGTAATCCATTTGTCACTATTTTGGCCCTGTGACATGGTGCACCATCATGCATGTATGTTTTTGTCCTTTGGATTGCCATTGCCATTGGAAGTTTATCCTGTAGCATTGCTAAATACCGTGCACCAATCATAGTTGTGTTCTTCGGAAGAAAATATAGGTTTCCACGCCCATAGTAACCGAAACAACCCCAAACCATCACACTTGGAGGGTGTTTCATTGTCTTTAGGGTATTTAGGGTCCATCCTATTTGAGCCAATGGGCCAGCGAACCTTTTTTGGACAACTTCTGAATGTCAAAAATGTCGACTCATCACTAAATAAAACCTTCTTCCAGTCATCAACAGTCCAATGAATATATTTTTTACAAAATGCGACACGTTTTTTACGCATTTTTTCATTAATGAACGGTTTCTTAGCAGCATGGCGAGATGGTAATCCGAGTTCTTTTTGGAGCCGCTCCTGGATAGTTCGTTCAGAAACACCAGATAACAAATTATTCATATTAAATTTTATTTCTTTCGCAGTTATTGTTGGGTTTTTCAATACTAAACGTTTCATAAGTTTGTCTGTTCGTGAATTTGTTTTTCTCGGTCTGCCAGATCGTTTTTTAGGGACTGGCGTGGTTAGGCCGGCATTGTTCTTAGCCCGTGAAACACATAAATTAACGGTACTTTGGGATATGTTTAATTCCTTAGCTATCTGTCTCTGTGATTTCCCACATGTATGCAAAGCAACAATAGCACCTCGACAATCACTCTTAAGTTGTTTTTTAGCACACATTATATATAAATTTTATTTACACCACTTTCTGTAAAAAATAACAAAATATCAATAAATTTACACAACAGTGAAATCTGACAACTTTGAGAGACAGCCACCCGCAACGAAGGCTACCAGAACACTAATTTGAGAATGCGTTGGATAGCTCTCATATCAGCGAGCAACCTCAAAGTTACCAGATGTCGCTAGAACAAATAGAAAGTGAATTATGTGTCTCTGAATATCAAGGGAAAATATTGTATTTTCTTGAGTTATCGGATACTTTTCGCGGGCACTGTACATTACAATGATTATCAAAGTCATTACAAACAATTTTAAAAACTGTTTTGATTACAAACACTAAAATGTCATTTTACCTATATATTTATATACGCAACAATGGCATGAAAAAGAAAAGACAAATCGGTCCATTTCCTTCTTAGAACAAAACAAAGAAAGGTTAACTAAAGACGCAACCCGGTCAATTCAGGTTGAATTAAATTCTTAGATTACATTTTCTCAAATTAAATTCTCTTAAATTACAAAGAAAACGTTGAATTCAATTGACTGCATTGAAATGACTTGGAACTTAAACTCTGACTTGGAACTTAAACTCTGACTTGAACTCTGTCAAGTATTCTGAACCTAACTTGAACTCTATCAAGTATTCTGAACCTAACTTGAACTCTATCAAGTATTCTGAAACTAACTTGAAATTAACTGAAAATGGAAAATGACTGCACTTGATCTCTATCAAGTGGAGATTAACCTCTGTTTTGGTTGACCCTCTTGGTGCAACCTTCCGACTTCAAAAACTGACTTAAAAAACTGACTTCAAAAACTGACTTCAAAAAACTGACTTCAAAAAAATGACTTCAAAAAAATGACTTCAAAAAAATTACTTACTTCAAGTATCTCTAAATCTATAAACTCTCTATAAACTCTCTTTCTTAATTTGCAAGTCAATTGCAATTCATTAATTGAAAAAAATTTGCAAACAAAAAATAAAAAAAAAATGTAAATATTTCATTCTAATGTACGGGAAGGTACATAAAATAAAATTATTCTATACGGAATATAACAGTGAAAATAACTCTTGAAATTAACTCTCTTTGAAATTAACTCTCTTTGAAATTAACTCTCTTTGAAATTAACTCTCTTTGAAATTAACTCTCTGTTACAATTAACTCTCTGTTACAATTAACTCTCTGTTACAATTACTGTTTCAATAAAAACAAATGTATCACTGGTGTATGGAATGTTCACTGAGTTTCTTGTGAATTCTGACTTGATACTCATTATTAACTGTTAATAATAGTGACTTTTCAAATGTTTATAAATAACTTAAAAAAACAAACTGTACTTAACAAAATTTTCTATGGGGAAATCCTTGAGACGTGTCCTGAAGACGTCTTCCTGGCTACTTCTTCTTGGATGAAAACTAGGCGTGGAGAACTTGGAGTCGTGACACACCGGTTCAAGGGTGGATGTTACGAACAAGAAGTCGTGACACGCCGGTCAACTAGTTTTATCCTGATGCAGGGTAATTTCTATCTTGGCCAAAGAGTGGCCTCTTCTTAAAATCTTCTTCTTAAAATAATCTTCCCGTTAAAATCTTCTTCTACAAATCTTCTTCTACAAATCTTCTTCTACAAATCTTTTTCTTATCCTGGTAAAGGGTCGCCAGACTGTTAACCCCTCCGTCTATGGCCCTGGGTGGTTCGGATCGACGGGGGTTCTAGTTACGGAGGCAAGCAACGGATATTTCTTCTTGATACTTTTCTTCTATAACTTTCTAATTCTTTGACTAAGTTCTTCTGAAGAGAGCACGGCTCGAAGGGGAAAATAAAAAGTTTCTCTTACATTTAGTTTACTTCTCAAAATGTACAGGTAGTGCTCTGAATTTACAGGGGTAGAGGTTCGACCTCTTTCGACCATGGCTCAGGCCAGAATCTAAAAAATGAAGGAGGCAAGGGGCCTCTGCCCCTTCCCCGCAGCGAAGCTGCTAACAAAGGAGTCGAAATGAAGGGCTATAATGAAGAAGTGACTATGAAGTAGTGACTTAATGAAGAGGTGACTTTATGAAGTGCCTAATTGAAGTGTCTTAATTTTACAAATACATGTATAATATAAACTTAAAGGTTTGGGGGAAGGCAGTCGAAGGTTAAGTTCCCCCCTTTTTAAACACAGGATCAGATGTTTGAAAGATTCCAAATAAAATTTTAAAAAAATAAAAATAAAAACTAATCGTATATTTTTGCCGAGTCTACATTTATGAAGGCGATATCATTTTGTGATAGTACACATAAGTACAAATTAAGTACACGACTGAGTACGTATTAATTTTGGTTCATTACAATTACGATTACAATTATGGATTACTTCACATTCGCTTATGATTGTCCATTACAGTTCTATTAAAGTACATTACGTTATATTAAATTAAAGTATTACAGTTAATTACAATTTAACAGTTACTATAACTTTGTTTTGTTTTTACGGAACGTAAATGAATTCGAATACGTCAAAAGTAATAAAATTCAATTAGGATTTAGATTTTACATAAATAATCAGTTACACGTATAAGGTAATTAAAAAAAACGAACTTAGAGGAACTTACAATTAATGAAAATGTAAATCTAGCGGTATTAAAAATTAAATTTTGAAGATGGAATTAAATTCGACTAGTAACATTCCTAGCTATATATGAACTATATAACCATTAACATTAGCCAGAAGTATCGGTAAGTTAATTGAATTAAAAAAAATTAAGAATACAAATTAAAAATATAAATCAATTATGCATTTCAACGAGCTAAATATAATTTTATAATATTCTAAAAAAATAAAAGTAAATCGAGCCATAGATGAGTTTCGGCCAAGAATAAAAAAGTTATTGAAATGGAAGGAAGCATTTCGAACAATCTTTTCTTTTAATAATTTCAGGTAAATTTTACATTAAAAATTATTTTTTAGATAATAAAAAAAAATATTAAAAAGGTTTAATAATTTTTGCATGTTAAGTAGAAAAATCATACTCTTTCGTTGAATGTTGATAGAATTTGAATTATTTGATATTTTGACACACAATTAATTAAATTCGACTACGATTATTACTCATTATTAATCGAATAAAAAAAATATAAAAAATATAAACGTTGAAAATAGAAATCAATTATAAACTATAATGAACTAAACGTATACTGTAATATAAAAAAACACTTAACCTAAATTGAGGTTATGTTTCATCGTACCAAAGAGGAATTAACCATGGTTGAACCATTTCTCTGGTTGACACGGTTCAACTGGGGGTTGGGGGTGTTAAAAATAAAATAAATAAAAGACAAAGTTTGGAGTACTACATTCGGGGAATTGAGGGACTAAGCGGGGGGTATAAGTCTGAAATTGACAATTACATCTTTCGTGAGCACTTTGCTCTTTAAAAAAAAAAAAATTGCTTGTCACACTACTTTGAACAAAAATTAAAAGAGTTGAACAAAACGGAGGGACGGTATGTTCCTCAGCATAGTAATTTAAAATGAGTCATTGGGACAAGATCGATTAATTAATTATTACACAACTATTATTATCACGTATACATTACAATGATTACACTAGGCAACAAAGATTTGTTACAGAAGACCAAATAGGTGCTCCTAGCTAATTTCGGTATGCTGATTTCAAATCTATAATTAGATTTTTTCTATCACGTCTAGAGTTTGTGTAAAATGCAAATCACTTTTAGTAAAATTTTCTACCACGTCCAGATTTTGGTTTTAATCGGCTTAATGCCAGTAATATGAAACTTGCTTTTCAAGGTTAAAGCAATTTTTTTTGCCAACTATATACAAATTCGAACAATTTTGATAAATAAAATTTATCCCGAGTTGGCAACACTGAGTCAAGAGCTGATGAGCAAGTGACAGGTTGTGGTGATTTGTGTGTTTTTATAGCATTTGTTTTGTACTACGGTGTGTATTTCTTTTTATTTTGCACATCGTAATAATTACTTTCTACGTTTTTTCAGATATTGTATGGTAATTTAAAATGGCATCAAATAGACGTGCTTGTGTAAATCACCCAGACAACTTCTGCTTTGTCTGTGGACAATATACACCTAAGCCACAACGTAGAAACATAACAACAAAGATTAAACTTGCCTACAAGTGTTATTTTGACTAAGTTAGGAGACCAACAGAGGGACTGGGCACCACATATTTGCTGTGCACAGTGCAATGCAATGTTAATAGCTTGGATGAATGGTAAAAGAAAAGCTATGCCGTTCTCAGTCCCCATGGTTTGGCGTGAGCCGAAAAATCACTTCAATGATTGTTATTTTTGTTTGACAAAGATTGCTGGTTTCACAAAGAAAAACAAATCAAAGATCACGTACCCAAACTGCGAATCAGCAATGAAACCAGTACCACATGATGAAACAAATCCACCACCAGTTCCACCAGCAACGATAACAGACAGCAGTTCATCTGAAGATTCTGCTAGTGATATAGAAACAGGGAAAGATGGCATATATGTTCCAGATGCAAATATTTCCCCACATTTGTTAAGTCAAGCGGAGTTAAATGACTTAGTGCGCGATTTGGAATTACCAAAAGAAAAGGCAGAGTTGCTTGGTTCAAGACTTCAAGAATTTAATCTTCTCCAACCAAACACCAAAGTTTCCCATTTCCGCCATTGCCATTTGCAGTTTTCATCATTTTACTTACAGGAAGAAAACGTTTGTTTCTGCCACGATATCAGTGGTCTGATGCAAGGGATTGGCTGTCGCTATGATCCAAAAGAATGGAGACTGTTCATTGACTCTAGTAAAGCTAGCCTTAAAGCTGTATTACTGCACAACGGCAATGAAAAACCTTCAATACCTGTAGCACATGCCACTGGCCTTAATGAGACTTATGAATCGATGAAACTGCTGCTAAGACTCATCAAATATAAGGACCACACATGGAATATTTGTGGCGACCTTAAAGTTGTATCATTACTTCTTGGGTTACAGTTGGGCTACACAAAGCATATGTGCTTTTTGTGTCTATGGAACAGCAGAGATGACAAGAACCACTACAAAAAACATGATTGGCCATCTAGAACTGAACATGTTGTTGGTAAATACAATGTGAAACACACAGCACTTATTGACCCTCAGAAAGTACATCTTCCACCACTTCACATTAAACTTGGCCTTATGAAAAATTTCGTGAAGGGTATGGATCATCAAGGTAGTGGTTTCCAATATTTAAAGGATAAATTCAAAGGAATATTGACAGATGCTAAGCTAGAAGCTGGAGTTTTCACTGGACCACAGATCCGCAGTGTCATCCACGACTCATCGTTTCCATCTAACCTAAATGAGAATGAACTAGGAGCATGGACATCTTTCGTTGAAGTTGTCAAAAATTTTCTTGGAAACCACAAAGCTGAAAACCACCGTAAACTCGTAGAAAACATGCTTAAATCTTATGAAATAATGGGATGCAGAATGTCTTTGAAAATTCATTTTTTACATTCTCATCTTGACTTCTTCCCGGCCAACCTTGGGGCTGTAAGTGACGAGCATGGTGAGCGCTTCCACCAACAGATCTCAGTTATGGAAAACAGATACCAAGGTAATTTCAACCCAAATATGATGGGAGATTATTGTTGGTTCCTGCAGAAGGAGAGCTCGTCATCCTACAAGCGACAAAGGAAGAGGACACACCAAAGTTTCACTTAAGAACAGAAATTTGCCTTTCAGTAGTAACAACAAAATACTAACGCGCTTTGGGTGGATGGTTGGGCGCAGGGGTGGTAACTCCACCAGCGGAATTCCGCTGTCTGTCTTAAGCCAGAATAAAGGAGGAAAGACATCCCTGTTCACTAATTATTAAGTATGCTTAACATAAAACGTGGCACGGAAAAGTAGCTTAGACGGCTTTCGTAATAGAAGCGGGTGAGAAAAAAAAATGAAAAATAGGGGTTTTCGGTTACACAAAATCTGGACGTGATAGAGAAATTTTGATATCAGATCTGAAATCAGCATCACCGCTTTAGTAGGAATCAGTAGTTCACGTGTCTGTAACAAAACAAAAGTTGAAATTTGTTGCCTAGTGTTATCAAAGTCATTACAAACAATTGTAAAAACTGTTTTGGTTACAAACAATAAAATGTCATTTTACCTATATATTTATATACGCAACAATGGCATGAAAAAGAAAAGACAAATCGGTCCATTTCTTTCTTAGAACAAAACAAAGAAAGGTTAACTAAAGACGCAACCCGGTCAATTCAGGTTGAATTAAATTCTTAGATTACATTTTCTCAAATTAAATTCTCTTAAATTACAAAGAAAACGTTGAATTCAATTGACTGCATTGAAATGACTTGGAACTTAAACTCTGACTTGGAACTTAAACTCGGACTTGAACTCTGTCAAGTATTCTGAACCTAACTTGAACTCTATCAAGTATTCTGAACCTAACTTGAACTCTATCAAGTATTCTGAAACTAACTTGAAATTAACTGAAAATGGAAAATGACTGCACTTGATCTCTATCAAGTGGAGACGATTAACCTCTGTTTTGGTTGACCCTCTACGTGCAACCTTCCGACTTCAAAAACTGACTTAAAAACTGACTTCAAAAACTGACTTCAAAAACTGACTTCAAAACTGACTTCAAAAACTGACTTCAAAAACTGACTTAAAAAAATGACTTCAAAAAAATGACTTCAAAAAAATGACTTCAAAAAAATTACTTCAAAAAATGACTTCAAAATTACTTCAAGTATCTCTCTAAATCTATAAACTCTCTATAAACTCTCTTTCTTAATTTGCAAGTTAATTGCAATTCAGTAATTGAAAAAAATTTGCAAACAAAAAAAAAAAAAAAAATGTAAACAATATTTCATTCTAATGTACGGGAAGGTACATAAAATAAAATTATTCTATACGGAATATAACAGTGAAAATAACTTGAAATTAACTCTTTGAAATTAACTCTCTTTGAAATTAACTCTCTTTGAAATTAACTCTCTTTGAAATTAACTCTCTGTTACAATTAACTCTCTGTTACAATTAACTCTCTGTTACAATTACTGTTTCAATAAAAACAAATGTATCACTGGTGTATGGAATGTTCACTGAGTTTCTTGTGAATTCTGACTTGATACTCATTATTAACTGTTAATAATAGTGACTTTTCAAATGTTTATAAATTACTTAAAAAAACAAACTGTACTTAACAAAATTTTCTATGGGGAAATCCTTGAGACGTGTCCTGAAGACGTCTTCCTGGCTACTTCTTCTTGGATGAAAACTAGGCGTGGAGAACTTGGAGTCGTGACACACCGGTTCAAGGGTGGATGTTACGAACAAGAAGTCGTGACACGCCGGTCAACTAGTTTTATCCTGATGCAGGGTAATTTCTATCTTGGCCAAAGAGTGGCCTCTTCTTAAAATCTTCTTCTTAAAATAATCTTCCCGTTAAAATCTTCTTCTACAAATCTTCTTCTACAAATCTTCTTCTACAAATCTTCTTCTACAAATCTTCTTCTACAAATCTTTTTCTTATCCTGGTAAAGGGTCGCCAGACTGTTAACCCCTCCGTCTATGGCCCTGGGTGGTTCGGATCGACGGGGGTTCTAGTTACGGAGGCAAGCAACGGATATTTCTTCTTTATTCTTTTCTTCTATAACTTTCTAATTCTTTGACTAAGTTCTTCTGAAGAGAGCACGGCTCGAAGGGGAAAATAAAAAGTTTCTCTTACATTTAGTTTACTTCTCAAAATGTACAGGTAGTGCTCTGAATTTACAGGGGTAGAGGTTCGACCTCTTTCGACCATGGCTCAGGCCAGAATCTAAAAAATGAAGGAGGCAAGGGGCCTCTGCCCCTTCCCCGCAGCGAAGCTGCTAACAAAGGAGTCGAAATGAAGGGCTATAATGAAGAAGTGACTATGAAGTAGTGACTTAATGAAGAGGTGACTTTATGAAGTGCCTAATTGAAGTGTCTTAATTTTACAAATACATGTATAATATAAACTTAAAGGTTTGGGGAAGGCAGTCGAAGGTTAAGTTCCCCCCTTTTTAAACACAGGATCAGATGTTTGAAAGATTCCAAATAAAATTTTAAAAAAATAAAATAAAAACTAATCGTATATTTTTGCCGAGTCTACATTTATGAAGGCGATATCATTTTGTGATAGTACACATAAGTACAAATTAAGTACACGACTGAGTACGTATTAATTTTGGTTCATTACAATTACGATTACAATTATGGATTACTTCACATTCGCTTATGATTGTCCATTACAGTTCTATTAAAGTACATTACGTTATATTAAATTAAAGTATTACAGTTAATTACAATTTAACAGTTACTATAACTTTGTTTTGTTTTTACGGAACGTAAATGAATTCGAATACGTCAAAAGTAATAAAATTCAATTAGGATTTAGATTTTACATAAATAATCAGTTACACGTATAAGGTAATTAAAAAAAACGAACTTAGAGGAACTTACAATTAATGAAAATGTAAATCTAGCGGTATTAAAAATTAAATTTTGAAGATGGAATTAAATTCGACTAGTAACATTCCTAGCTATATATGAACTATATAACCATTAACATTAGCCAGAAGTATCGGTAAGTTAATTGAATTAAAAAAAATTAAGAATACAAATTAAAAATATAAATCAATTATGCATTTCAACGAGCTAAATATAATTTTATAATATTCTAAAAAAATAAAAGTAAATCGAGCCATAGATGAGTTTCGGCCAAGAATAAAAAAGTTATTGAAATGGAAGGAAGCATTTCGAACAATCTTTTCTTTTAATAATTTCAGGTAAATTTTACATTAAAAATTATTTTTAGATAATAAAAAAAAATATTAAAAAGGTTTAATAATTTTTGCATGTTAAGTAGAAAAATCATACTCTTTCGTTGAATGTTGATAGAATTTGAATTATTTTATTTTGACACACAATTAATTAAATTCGACTACGATTATTACTCATTATTAATCGAATAAAAAAAATATAAAAAATATAAACGTTGAAAATAGAAATCAATTATAACTATAATGAACTAGAACTACGTATACTGTAATATAAACACCTTAATAAATTGAGTTTATGTTTCATACCGTCCACAAAGGGAATTAACCATGGTTGAACCATTTCTCTGGTTGACACGGTTCAACTGGGGGTTGGGGGTGTTAAAAATAAAATAAAATAAAAAGACAAAGTTTGGAGTACTACATTCGGGGGAATTGAGGGACTAAGCGGGGGGTATAAGTCTGAAATTGACAATTACATCTTTCGTGAGCACTTTGCTCTTTAAAAAAAAAAAAAATTGCTTGTCACACTACTTTGAACAAAAATTAAAAGAGTTGAACAAAACGGAGGGACGGTATGTTCCTCAGCATAGTAATTTAAAATGAGTCATTGGGACAAGATCGATTAATTAATTATTACACAACTATTATTATCACGTATACATTACAATGATTACACTAGGCAACAAAGATTTTGTTACAGAAGACCAAATAGGTGCTCCTAGCTAATTTCGGTATGCTGATTTCAAATCTATAATTAGATTTTTTCTATCACGTCTAGAGTTTGTGTAAAATGCAAATCACTTTTAGTAAAATTTTCTACCACGTCCAGATTTTGGTTTTAATCGGCTTAATGCCAGTAATATGAAACTTGCTTTTCAAGGTTAAAGCAATTTTTTTTGCCAACTATATACAAATTCGAACAATTTTGATAAATAAAATTTATCCCGAGTTGGCAACACTGAGTCAAGAGCTGATGAGCAAGTGACAGGTTGTGGTGATTTGTGTGTTTTTATAGCATTTGTTTTGTACTACGGTGTGTATTTCTTTTTATTTTGCACATCGTAATAATTACTTTCTACGTTTTTTCAGATATTGTATGGTAATTTAAAATGGCATCAAATAGACGTGCTTGTGTAAATCACCCAGACAACTTCTGCTTTGTCTGTGGACAATATACACCTAAGCCACAACGTAGAAACATAACAACAAAGATTAAACTTGCCTACAAGTGTTATTTTGACTAAGTTAGGAGACCAACAGAGGGACTGGGCACCACATATTTGCTGTGCACAGTGCAATGCAATGTTAATAGCTTGGATGAATGGTAAAAGAAAAGCTATGCCGTTCTCAGTCCCATGGTTTGGCGTGAGCCGAAAAATCACTTCAATGATTGTTATTTTTGTTTGACAAAGATTGCTGGTTTCACAAAGAAAAACAAATCAAAGATCACGTACCCAAACTGCGAATCAGCAATGAAACCAGTACCACATGATGAAACAAATCCACCACCAGTTCCACCAGCAACGATAACAGACAGCAGTTCATCTGAAGATTCTGCTAGTGATATAGAAACAGGGAAAGATGGCATATATGTTCCAGATGCAAATATTTCCCCACATTTGTTAAGTCAAGCGGAGTTAAATGACTTAGTGCGCGATTTGGAATTACCAAAAGAAAAGGCAGAGTTGCTTGGTTCAAGACTTCAAGAATTTAATCTTCTCCAACCAAACACCAAAGTTTCCCATTTCCGCCATTGCCATTTGCAGTTTTCATCATTTTACTTACAGGAAGAAAACGTTTGTTTCTGCCACGATATCAGTGGTCTGATGCAAGGGATTGGCTGTCGCTATGATCCAAAAGAATGGAGACTGTTCATTGACTCTAGTAAAGCTAGCCTTAAAGCTGTATTACTGCACAACGGCAATGAAAAACCTTCAATACCTGTAGCACATGCCACTGGCCTTAATGAGACTTATGAATCGATGAAACTGCTGCTAAGACTCATCAAATATAAGGACCACACATGGAATATTTGTGGCGACCTTAAAGTTGTATCATTACTTCTTGGGTTACAGTTGGGCTACACAAAGCATATGTGCTTTTTGTGTCTATGGAACAGCAGAGATGACAAGAACCACTACAAAAAACATGATTGGCCATCTAGAACTGAACATGTTGTTGGTAAATACAATGTGAAAACACAGCACTTATTGACCCTCAGAAAGTACATCTTCCACCACTTCACATTAAACTTGGCCTTATGAAAAATTTCGTGAAGGGTATGGATCATCAAGGTAGTGGTTTCCAATATTTAAAGGATAAATTCAAAGGAATATTGACAGATGCTAAGCTAGAAGCTGGAGTTTTCACTGGACCACAGATCCGCAGTGTCATCCACGACTCATCGTTTCCATCTAACCTAAATGAGAATGAACTAGGAGCATGGACATCTTTCGTTGAAGTTGTCAAAAATTTTCTTGGAAACCACAAAGCTGAAAACCACCGTAAACTCGTAGAAAACATGCTTAAATCTTATGAAATAATGGGATGCAGAATGTCTTTGAAAATTCATTTTTTACATTCTCATCTTGACTTCTTCCCGGCCAACCTTGGGGCTGTAAGTGACGAGCATGGTGAGCGCTTCCACCAACAGATCTCAGTTATGGAAAACAGATACCAAGGTAATTTCAACCCAAATATGATGGGAGATTATTGTTGGTTCCTGCAGAAGGAGAGCTCGTCATCCTACAAGCGACAAAGGAAGAGGACACACCAAAGTTTCACTTAAGAACAGAAATTTGCCTTTCAGTAGTAAAAAACAAAATACTAACGCGCTTTGGGTGGATGGTTGGCGCGGGGTGGTAATCCACCAGCGGAATTCCGCTCTGTCTGTCTTAAGCCAGAATAAAGGAGGAAAGACATCCCTGTTCACTAATTATTAAGTATGCTTAACATAAAACGTGGCACGGAAAAGTAGCTTAGACGGCTTTCGTAATAGAAGCGGGTGAGAAAAAAAAATGAAAAATAGGGGTTTTCGGTTACACAAAATCTGGACGTGATAGAGAAATTTTGATATCAGATCTGAAATCAGCATCACCGCTTTAGTAGGAATCAGTAGTTCACGTGTCTGTAACAAAACAAAAGTTGAAATTTGTTGCCTAGTGTTATCAAAGTCATTACAAACAATTGTAAAAACTGTTTTGGTTACAAACAATAAAATGTCATTTTACCTATATATTTATATACGCAACAATGGCATGAAAAAGAAAAGACAAATCGGTCCATTTCTTTCTTAGAACAAAACAAAGAAAGGTTAACTAAAGACGCAACCCGGTCAATTCAGGTTGAATTAAATTCTTAGATTACATTTTCTCAAATTAAATTCTCTTAAATTACAAAGAAAACGTTGAATTCAATTGACTGCATTGAAATGACTTGGAACTTAAACTCTGACTTGGAACTTAAACTCGGACTTGAACTCTGTCAAGTATTCTGAACCTAACTTGAACTCTATCAAGTATTCTGAACCTAACTTGAACTCTATCAAGTATTCTGAAACTAACTTGAAATTAACTGAAAATGGAAAATGACTGCACTTGATCTCTATCAAGTGGAGACGATTAACCTCTGTTTTGGTTGACCCTCTACGTGCAACCTTCCGACTTCAAAAACTGACTTAAAAAACTGACTTCAAAAACTGACTTCAAAAACTGACTTCAAAAACTGACTTCAAAAAACTGACTTCAAAAAACTGACTTAAAAAAAATGACTTCAAAAAAATGACTTCAAAAAAATGACTTCAAAAAAATTACTTCAAAAAAATGACTTCAAAATTACTTCAAGTATCTCTCTAAATCTATAAACTCTCTATAAACTCTCTTTCTTAATTTGCAAGTTAATTGCAATTCAGTAATTGAAAAAAATTTGCAAACAAAAAAAAAAAAAAAAAATGTAAACAATATTTCATTCTAATGTACGGGAAGGTACATAAAATAAAATTATTCTATACGGAATATAACAGTGAAAATAACTTGAAATTAACTCTTTGAAATTAACTCTCTTTGAAATTAACTCTCTTTGAAATTAACTCTCTTTGAAATTAACTCTCTGTTACAATTAACTCTCTGTTACAATTAACTCTCTGTTACAATTACTGTTTCAATAAAAACAAATGTATCACTGGTGTATGGAATGTTCACTGAGTTTCTTGTGAATTCTGACTTGATACTCATTATTAACTGTTAATAATAGTGACTTTTCAAATGTTTATAAATTACTTAAAAAAACAAACTGTACTTAACAAAATTTTCTATGGGGAAATCCTTGAGACGTGTCCTGAAGACGTCTTCCTGGCTACTTCTTCTTGGATGAAAACTAGGCGTGGAGAACTTGGAGTCGTGACACACCGGTTCAAGGGTGGATGTTACGAACAAGAAGTCGTGACACGCCGGTCAACTAGTTTTATCCTGATGCAGGGTAATTTCTATCTTGGCCAAAGAGTGGCCTCTTCTTAAATCTTCTTCTTAAAATAATCTTCCCGTTAAAATCTTCTTCTACAAATCTTCTTCTACAAATCTTCTTCTACAAATCTTCTTCTACAAATCTTCTTCTACAAATCTTTTTCTTATCCTGGTAAAGGGTCGCCAGACTGTTAACCCCTTCTATGGCCCTGGGTGGTTCGGATCGACGGGGGTTCTAGTTACGGAGGCAAGCAACGGATATTTCTTCTTTATTCTTTTCTTCTATAACTTTCTAATTCTTTGACTAAGTTCTTCTGAAGAGAGCACGGCTCGAAGGGGAAAATAAAAAGTTTCTCTTACATTTAGTTTACTTCTCAAAATGTACAGGTAGTGCTCTGAATTTACAGGGGTAGAGGTTCGACCTCTTTCGACCATGGCTCAGGCCAGAATCTAAAAAATGAAGGAGGCAAGGGGCCTCTGCCCCTTCCCCGCAGCGAAGCTGCTAACAAAGGAGTCGAAATGAAGGGCTATAATGAAGAAGTGACTATGAAGTAGTGACTTAATGAAGAGGTGACTTTATGAAGTGCCTAATTGAAGTGTCTTAATTTTACAAATACATGTATAATATAAACTTAAAGGTTTGGGGGAAGGCAGTCGAAGGTTAAGTTCCCCCCTTTTTAAACACAGGATCAGATGTTTGAAAGATTCCAAATAAAATTTAAAAAAAATAAAAATAAAAACTAATCGTATATTTTTGCCGAGTCTACATTTATGAAGGCGATATAATTTTGTGATAGTACACATAAGTACAAATTAAGTACACGACTGAGTACGTATTAATTTTGGTTCATTACAATTACGTTTACAATTATGGATTACTTCACATTCGCTTATGATTGTCCATTACAGTTCTATTAAAGTACATTACGTTATATTAAATTAAAGTATTACAGTTAATTACAATTTAACAGTTACTATAACTTTGTTTTGTTTTTACAGTGTTTCATATTAATAGACAATTAAGATGTTAGAAATATAATACAAAGTACATGAGCACATACGAGATAATGTTATAATATGTTATAAATTTGAAATCAATGCGAACGGAGATATTTTATCTTTGAAGCGTTCAATTCTGTCGTAGTGAGCGAAACTTGATAACTTAACTCAGCATTTTTCAGTTCAATGCGGGAGGTGATATAATAAAAAATAATAAATGAAAAAAATAATACGAGAACGTATTTTTGCGTTTACGAACGAATGCCTAAAGTTTTGCATTTTCAAAGAATTGACACGAGTAAAAATTAATATTTAATAAAATTTATATAGGATAATGATCAAGGGAAATTAATGACGTATGGATGAATGTGGTTGACTAATAATATTTGTGCTACATAACACCACAACATTATTATTAAAGAATTTACCATACATTGAATACGGAAGATGTCCAAATACTAAGAACATGATTCAGTGTACAAAGTATGGGAAACGTAAAGAGAATAAAGTTATTTAATGACGTCATAGTGTATAAGTCATTATTAGAAAAGATGAATTAGGGAAATACAGTAATGAATAAAGAAGTACAAATCGAAATTCTATCCAAAACTTGCTTAGGCGATTTTGGTTTCTTATGTAAAAATGGACATTCGAACATAAAAACTATACGAACCTAAGCACTGCATGAAGACAATGAATCCGTATAACGATGGTATAGGAATTGTTCATTGTTCACTTTTTACAGTGTTTCCCCCTCCAAAATGGTATTAATACAATAATATAATACAATTGAGAAAATAACATCGTAAGTAATTCAAGTTAGATGACGACATTCTTTTTTTTACAATACAAGTTTTATACAGAACGAGTTCGGGTAGTTGAGTACAATGCAGAGTATCAAATCTTTAAAATGACACTTGCTTACAAAATATAAAAAAAATTCAAAGATTAATACTTTAATTTAGATAAACAATTAAGTTAGACAAAGAATGGTATTGTTAAATTTTTTTAGCAAAATTTTATTTTCTGTGGGGAAAATTACATTCATAATGAATAGGTAAAAGGGAAAAATATAAATTTTAAAGTTCATGGATTTTCAAGGTTACCATGATAGTACAATTCGTAACTAATTTTATTGACTATTGTAGTTAAAAAATCGAATTATGTAATGGATGATGTATAGACCTGTGGTCAAGTGTGTATTTTACAATTTCGAGGGACAGATTAGCTGATAGGATTGTTCAAGTAACTGAATAAATGCATGAGCAAGATATATTAGAAAGCACAAATGATTAAGACTAAATAGCATAGTTTGCACTTACGTAATGAAATAGTTTTATTGTGATATTCAATGATTTTAGCATAAGGGCTGTATATATATAGTACATATAATGTGCATACATGCATTTTTATTGACTGTTGTAGGTACAAATCGAATTACGTAGTGGATGATGTATAAACCTGTGGTCAAATGTGTAGGGATTTGGAAGGTTTTTGAATTAACAAAGTTTAAAAATAATGTATAATAATTTAAGATGGGTTTAGGGTTATAAAATCTTTTAAGTTTAAGTCAGTTATTGTTATTATTATTATAAAATCCTTTAAGCTCAAGGTCAATTATTATAAAATTCTAAATTACAGGTAGTATTAATGACGGTGTATGCATATGAGTTTAATGTGAAAGTGATTGGAGGGACGGAACGTAAATGAATTCGAATGTGTCAAAAGTAATAAAATTCAATTAGGATTTAAATTTTACATAATTAATCAGTTACACGTATAAAGTAATTAAAAAAAACGAACTTAGAGGAACTTACAATTAATGAAAATGTAAATCTAGCAGTATTAAAAATTAAATTTTGAAGATGGAATTAAATTCGACTAGTAACATTCCTAGCTATATATGAACTATATAACCATTAACATTAGCCAGAAGTATCGGTAAGATAATTGAATTAAAAAAAATTAAGAATACAAATTAAAAATATAAATCAATTATGCATTTCAACGAGCTAAATATAATTTTATAATATTCTAAAAAAATAAAAGTAAATCGAGCCATAGATGAGTTTCGGCCAAGAATAAAAAAGTTATTGAAATGGAAGGAAGCATTTCGAACAATCTTTTCTTTTAATAATTTCAGGTAAATTTTTACATTAAAAATTATTTTTTAGATAATAAAAAAAAATATTAAAAAGGTTTAATAATTTTTGCATGTTAAGTAGAAAAATCATACTCTTTCGTTGAATGTTGATAGAATTTGAATTATTTGATATTTTGACACACAATTAATTAAATTCGACTACGATAATTACTCATTATTAATCGAATAAAAAAAATATAAAAAATATAAACGTTGAAAATAGAAATCAATTATAAACTATAATGAACTAAACATATACTGTAATATAAAAAAACACTTAACCTAAATTGAGGTTATGTTTCATCGTACCAAAGAGGAATTAACCATGGTTGAACCATTTCTCTGGTTGACACGGTTCAACTGGGGTTGGGGGTGTTAAAAATAAAATAAAATAAAAAGACAAAGTTTGGAGTACTACATTCGGGGGAATTGAGTGACTAAGCGGGGGGTATAAGTCTGAAATTGACAATCACATCTTTCGTGAGCACTTTGCTCTTTAAAAAAAAAAAAATTGCTTGTCACACTACTTTGAACAAAAATTAAAAGAGTTGAACAAAACGGAGGGACGGTATGTTCCTCAGCATAGTAATTTAAAATGAGTCAATGGGGCAAGATCGATTAATTAATTATTACACAACTATTATTATCACGTATACATTACAATGATTATCAAAGTCAATACAAACAATTGTAAAAACTGTTTTGGTTACAAACAATAAAATGTCATTTTACCTATATATTTATATACGCAACAATCGCATGAAAAAGAAAAGACAAATAGGTCCATTTCCTTCTTACAACAAAACAAAGAAAGGTTAACTAAAGACGCAACCCGGTCAATTCAGGTTGAATTAAATTCTTAGATTACATTTTCTCAAATTAAATTCTCTTAAATTACAAAGAAAAAGTTGAATTCAATTGACTGCATTGAAATGACTTGGAACTTAAACTCTGACTTGGAACTTAAACTCAGACTTGAACTCTGTTAAGTATTCTGAACCTAACTTGAACTCTATCAAGTATTCTGAACCTAACTTGAACTCTATCAAGTATTCTGAAACTAACTTGGAATTAACTGAAAATGGAAAATGACTGCACTTGATCTCTATCAAGTGGAGACGATTAACCTCTGTTTTGGTTGACCCTCTTGGTGCAACCTTCCGACTTCAAAAACTGACTTCAAAAACTGACTTCAAAAACTGACTTCAAAAACTGACTTCAAAAAAATGACTTCAAAAAAATGACTTCAAAAAAATGACTTCAAAAAAATGACTTCAAAATTACTTCAAGTATCTCTCTAAATCTATAAACTTTCTATAAACTCTCTCTTTCTTAATTTGCAAGTCAATTCAATTCAGTAATTGAAAAAAATTTGCAAAAAAAAAAAAAAAAAATGTAAACAATATTTCATTCTAATGTACGGGAAGGTACATAAAATAAAATTATTCTATACGGAATATAACAGTGAAAATAACTTGAAATTAACTCTCTTTGAAATTAACTCTCTTTGAAATTAACTCTCTTTGAAATTAACTCTCTTTGAAATTAACTCTCTGTTACAATTAACTCTCTGTTACAATTAACTCTCCGTTACAATTAATACTCTGTTACAATTAACTCTGTTACAATTAACTCTGTTACAATTAACTCTCTGTTACAATTACTGTTTCAATAAAAACAAATGTATCACTGGTGTATGGAATGTTCACTGAGTTTCTTGTGAATTCTGACTTGATACTCATTATTAACTGTTAATAATAGTGACTTTTCAAATGTTTATAAATTACTTAAAAAAACAAACTGTACTTAACAAAATTTTCTATGGGGAAATCCTTGAGACGTGTCCTGAAGACGTCTTCCTGGCTACTTCTTCTTGGATGAAAACTAGGCGTGGAGAACTTGGAGTCGTGACACACCGGTTCAAGGGTGGATGTTACGAACAAGAAGTCGTGACACGCCGGTCAACTGGTTTTATCCTGATGCAGGGTAATTTCTATCTTGGCCAAAGAGTGGCCTCTTCTTAAAATCTTCTTCTTCTTAAAATAATCTTCTCGTTAAAATCTTCTTCTACAAATCTTCTTCTACAAATCTTCTTCTACAAATCTTCTTCTACAAATCTTCTTGTACAAATCTTTTTCTTATCCTGGTAAAGGGTCGCCAGACTGTTAACCCCTCCGTCTATGGCCCTGGGTGGTTCGGATCGACGGGGGTTCTAGTTACGGAGGCAAGCAACGGATATTTCTTCTTTATACTTTTCTTCTATAACTTTCTAATTCTTTGACTAAGTTCTTCTGAAGAGAGCACGGCTCGAAGGGGAAAATAAAAAGTTTCTCTTACATTTAGTTTACTTCTCAAAATGTACAGGTAGTGCTCTGAATTTACAGGGGTAGAGGCTCAGGCGATATAATAAAAAATAATAAATGAAAAAAACAATACGAGAACGTATTTTTGCGTTTAAGAACGAATGCCTAAAGTAGTGCATTTTCATAGAATTGACACGAGTAAAAATTAATATTTAATAAAATTTATATAGGATAATGGTCAAGGGAAATTAATGACGTATGGATGAATGTGGTTGAATAATATTATTTGTGCTACATAACACAACAACATTATTATTAAAGAATTTACCATACATTGAATACGGAAGATGTCCAAATACTAAGAACATGATTCAGTGTACAAAGTATGGGAAACGTAAAGAGAATAAAGTTATTTAATGACGTCATAGTGTATAAGTCATTATTAGAAAAGATGAATTAGGGAAACACAGTAATGAATAAAGAAGTACAAATCGAAATTCTATCCAAAACTTGCTTAGGCGATTTTGGTTTCTTATGTAAAAATGGACATTCGAACATAAAAACTATACGAACCTAAACACTGCATGGAGACAATGAATCCGTATAACGATGGTATAGGAATTGTTCATTGTTCACTTTTTACATATATATATATATATATATATATATAATATATATATATATATTATATATATTATATATATACCCCATGCGATTCTTTCAATACGTCAATAATAGAAATCCAGTAAAAAGCGTCTTGGGGCCTTTGAAAAATCTAAACGGAGATCTAGTTTATGAAAACAAGTTAATGGCTACCTTGCTAAACGAATTTTTTACGTCAGTTTTTACTATAGAAGATGTAACAAATATCCCTCCGGTCACGGACATAATACCGTTTGATAATGGTAATATTTTGGTTAATATAGTGGTTAGTGAAGGGGAGGTAACGCACTATATTGATAAAATGAAAACGCGTAAATCACCGGGGCAGGATTCCATACATCCCATACAACTAAAAGAATTAAAAGATAGCATTGTTGTGCCGCTAACAAAGATTTTTAATGCGTCTATTTATGAGGGGTGCGTACCAGATAATTTTAAGTTAGCAAACGTAACACCTATCTTTAAGAAAGGCGATAAAGGTGGGGCGGGAAATTATAGACCAATCAGTTTAACGTCAAGTCGGGGCTCCTGGCTGGCCATTGATGTGGACCACGACGACCCATCCAACGCCCAGGGAAGTGGGCATCCAGCCACTCACGGACAACAATGGCCAGCCAGGAGCCCCGACTTGACACCGTGCGACTTCTTTCTTTGGGGGTGGGTAAAGGAAGAAGTCTACCGCACCAAACCGAGGACATTGGAAGAACTGGAGGACCGAATTCGGGAAGTCATGTCCTCCATCCCGCCGGAGTTCCTGCTAAAGTCATTGGACGCCATTCCTGGGCGGCTCCAGAAGCTGGTGGAAAGAGTTGGAGCCCACATTGAATTTTAGAGAAAACCTACCATATATGCCTACCTTTTCATATTATTTCTTCTGAAATAAATGGATAATATACGTATTTTTTTACCAATCCAAAATAGGGAGCTACTTTCCGCCCACCCTGTATATTATATATATATATACAGGGTGTGCCGTAAGTTTCCATACATAGGAAAAATTAAACGTTTGTTTTTGTGTTTCAGATACCCTAAGAATATGCGTTTGACGAAAGAGCAACGAATTGAAATCATACTGATGGCTGGGTCGGGAAGCAGTCGCATGGTTGCAATGAACTTTAACAGACAACATGGAACGAACATCACACACGACACTGTGGCAAAACTTATTAACAAGTTTCAGAAAACTGGAAATGTTGCAGATCAACCGCGAAGTGTTCCAAGACGTACAGCCACCGATGAAGACACAACAGCTACGTTACTTACAGCGCTTACACGGAGTCCCAGAAAAAGTACACGACGGTTGTCTGCAGAAAGTGGTGTCAGCAGATCGAGTATCAGGCGCATTTTGAAAGCAAACAAATGGCATCCATACAAATTGCATATGGCACAGCATTTGAGTGAAGACGACCCGGATAGACGGATGGAATTCTGTGAATGGGCATTAACCAAAGTGAACGAGGTGGCAACCTTTTCAACTAAGATCTTGTTTACTGATGAAGCAAATTTTTACGTCAATGGAGAGGTTAATCGGCAAAACATACGTTACTTGAGTAATGCTAACCCTAACAACTTGAGTCCGACGAAGATGCAAGGTGCCGGTAAAGTGATGGTGTGGGGCGGGTATATGGGGTGACAGAATTATTGGACCAATTTTTGTCAGTGGAAATCTTAATGCCGAAAGGTATCTTAACATGTTGCAAGAAGAGATTTTCCCATCCCTGCTAAACGAGGAAGGTAACTTCCCAGTTTACCTCTAGCAATATGGAGCTCCACCTCATTATGGTCTTCACGTGCGTCGGTATTTGGATCAGCAGTTTCCGGATGCTTGGATTGGTCGGCGTGGTCCTGTGGAGTGACCTCCCAGATCCCCAGATCTCACCCCCCTTGATTTCTATCTTTGGGGGCACTTGAAGGCCATGGTGTATCAGGAAAAGATACGAGATATAAATCATCTAAAGGAACGTATCACCAACGCCATTACAAGCATAACGTCAACTGTGCTAATGCGTGTTCATCAACAGTGGGGAACACGTATTGAATGTGTTTTCAAAACAATGGCAACCATGTAGAGCATATTATATAAATAAAATGGTTGTCCATAAAAAAATGTTTATTTTCCTATGTATGGAAACTTACGGCCCACCCTGTATATATTATATATATTATATATATATATATACTATATATATATATTTATTATATATATATATATATAATAATATATATATATATTTATTATATATTATATATATAATATATATATATATATTTATTATATATATATATATATAATAATATATAGATATATATTATTATTATATAATATATGTATATATATATATATATATATATATTTATTATATATATTTATTATATATATATATATATCAGTATATATATATTTATTATATATATATATATATACATATATATATATTTTATTATTATATATAATATTATTATATATATATTATATATATATAATATATACATATTATATAGATATATATATCTATAT
>JAJOZX010014102.1:0-80836 GCA_023014485.1 Bathynomus jamesi | reverse complement strand
TGTGGTCATTGCAGTTAAATGTGTGTGCATGTATATGTGTGTATATGTATGTATGTATGTGTAGTATATGTATATGTATGTATGTATGTATGTGTATATATATGTGATATATATTATATATATATGTATATATGTGTATGTACCTTACCTTACCTTACAACCTCACAAAGATTCTGCGCGATGATTTCTCATTTCGCGAAGGTCAAGCTTGTATGTGTATATATATATATAGTGTGTGTGTGTGTATATGTATGTATATGTATATATATTTGGTTATGCGTGTATACATGTGTAGTTGTATTATTGTAATTTTTTCAATTTATATTTATTTTATTTCTTTATTCTTTTGCGACCTACCGTTTTTTTCAGACAATAATTATAAAACAAATCTTTGGTAATTTTTTCCCTTATGCATATATATATATATATATATATATTATATATAATATATATATTCTGTATATATTGCGTTTATATTTCGTATATATACCGTATATATGTTGTATATATTTTTATGGTTCTTTATATTCATCTAGGCATCATTTTGTTTTCCAATTTATATTTACTTGTACTTTTTATTCGTTTGTGACTATAATATGCATGATTCAGACAATAACTAAAAAACCTTTGGTAATTTTTTCCCTTATAAATTGGTGTGCCTCTCTTAAAAATTTATTTTTCAATTTATTATTATTATTTTTTATTATTTTTTAATTTTTTTTTTGGTTATTTCTTTATTTCTTTGTGACATATATATCAATTTGGCATCACCTATTAAATTGATTGTAAACTTCCCTTTGAACTTGAATTTGTAGTCTCCACTTACAATTTTTTTTTTTTTTTTTTTTTTTTTTTTTTTTATCTGTTGGTTTATTTCTTTATGGTTATTTAAGCTGTGACATATATATCACTAAGGCACTTTTTATATTTATATTTATTTTTATTTCTTTATTCTTTTGTGACCTGTTCCATAAACAAGCCATTTGAATTTATATTGAAGGTCGGCCAAAGTGCTAAAAGTGTCATTTCCCCATACAAATGTGTTTATCCTCTCACAATTTTTCTTTACTTACTATATATATGTATAGTGTATGTGTGTGTGTATATATATATATATATATATATATATATATATATGTGTATATATATATATATACTTGTGGTTTTTATTTGTCGATTTCTTTATGGTTATTTAGGCTGTGACATATATAACTAAGGCACTATTTTGTAATTAATTTTTTCTCAATTTATTTATATTATTTTTTATTTCTTTATTCTTTGTGACCTGTTTCATAAACAAGCCATTTGAATTTATATTGAATGTCGGCTGAAGTGCTAAAAGTGTCAATCTCCCATACAAATGTTTGCTCCTCCCACAATTGTTTCTATGCTTACTATATATATGTATATATATATATATATATATTATATAGATATATATATATAAATATATATATATTATATATATTATATGAATATGTATGTATGTATGTTTATTTTTGTAACCTATATATTGCCTTGATCTGTCCTTTCACTCCAGTGTTCCTGAGGATGTCATTAGACGAAAGCGCTTGAGCACCCCTTTGTCTTTCTTTTACCTTCGTGGTTTTATTCATCAATATATATATATATATTATATATATCTGTGAACTCCAAGGGTAACCTAACTGGGCTGCTCAGTCCTACAAATATATGTATAAATATAAAACCTTTGGTTAGCTTCCCCGAATTGTTCATTCTGACGAACTCAAGCTTTTCACTCCAACTTAGACCTACAGTTTAACGTGGAATCCGAACCACACCCCAACTAGCAGCCCGGCATCTAGGCCACCCAGGGTACCCATTTATCTACCAACCACTTTCTTTATTGTGTGGAAGGATGAACAGCTGAGTTTTGCTGCGCGCCGGCTGCAATCACCGGGTCTCGAACCCGGGACCGATGGATTCGTAGTCAGCGACGCTAACCACTACACCACCGAGGCGCATTGGTATATATATATATATACAAATTTGTATATATATATAGGTACATATTGGTACATATTGGTATATATATATAGGTACAAATTTACCTCTTGGCAAACCACCTAATTCTCTCATACGTAATCACTCGCACAACAATAACCACCCAATTTCACAGTCTAATTTCACCGTACTTGCTGCCGGAAGCTCTGACCTTAAGCTTAAAATTATGGAGTCTCTGTTTATTTATAAACTAAAACCAGACCTAAATTCTGACGAATCATCGATAGATCTGCTATGTTTTGGTTAAGGTACTAGTTTATTTATTTACATTTCAGTTTTAATGCTTTTACTTTTTTATAATTTTAACTTTTTAACTTCACATTTATTTACCTTTTAGTTTTAATGTTTACATTTTCTTAGCTATTTTTTATAATTTTTTAGTTTATTTTAAATTGTTATTAAGCAATTTGTATTTTGTATGTGATTTGGAATTTTATTGTTTTAGCCTTGAAGATGGAATTAGTGCATTCCGAAACGTTGGTACTATTAAACCTTGAAGGATGTTTGTATTTTCTCTGGTGTTCCTGTTTATTATTAAACTGCGTTTTCCGCGCCACCAATCAATAGCTGATATATATATATACAGGGTGTCCCGTAAGTCTGGACCCATAGGGATTTATAATATATTTTTTTATTGTTATTATTATTTTATTATTATTATTTTTTTATTATTTTTTATTATGATTTTTATTTGTGGGGCCACTTGAAAGCCAAAGTGTACGAGGTCAAACTTCAGAACATTTTCCACCTTAAAGCACGCATTGTGGAGGCGTGTCAAGAAATTTCTGCGACTGTGATTCAGAAAGTGCTGTCGCAGTGGAGATTGCGTCTTCAACTATGTGTGCGACACAACGGCGGACACTTTGAACAGATTATGTAATAAATGTTTGGACTATTTTGTAATTTTATTATTTTTCCCTATGGGTCCAGACTTACGGGACACCCTGTATATATATATATATATACAGAAAAGCATCTTTTATATATATATATGTGTACTCTAAGGGCTATCCTAACCTAAGGCTGCTCAAGTCTACAAAAGTATATTATGTATGTGGGTGTGTGGGTTGCCTTAACACAAGGATAGAGAGAGAAGATCCATCCATTCGTAGCCACGGCGCATCGCATAATGGTTGTCTTCAGCATCACAGCCATCAGGTTTAGAAGGCATCCATTCACCTCACAGCCGGTCGTATAGCGTACACAGTTATTTACGTACGTAAACTAGCATCGCTATGCCTCAAACACACACACACACACACACACACACACACTGTATCGTTTATATATATATATATATATATATATATATATACCCTTCATTTCCATTGATGTTTGTTTAAATGGTGTAAATAAAACACAGCTACAGCGTTCTGACTATTTAATATATATGAAATACAAAATATGTTTATACATTAGGTGCAAAAACAGAGATAATACGAACTATATATATTTACATAAAAAATATCATAGCAGTATAGGAGAATTGCAATAAAACAGGAATAAATGGTGTTATTTAACATATGTAATACGTTAACCCCTCCGTCTATGGCCTTGGCCGGTTCGAAGTTGACGGGGATTCTGGTTAGGTGGCAGCAACGGATTTGTTACTCTGGAGTAGCTGGTGCCGTATAGGGAATCGCAATAGTTTCTCTTATACTACTCTCTGATTTCTTCTTGTAGTGGATCGGAGGATTCTGTGGAGCTTACTAAATTCTCTGAAGGTTCCCCGATTCTTCTTGTAATGTATCGGGAAATTGTTTTTCTTTATTTAAGACTAAGTTCTCTGAATAGAGCAAGGCTCGAAGGAGAAGACAAAGATATTCTCTTACTGTAGTTTACTGCTAAAATGTTACAGGTAATGCTCAGCTTCTAAATTAGATCAGACAAATCAGAATGAACAGTGGAGAAATTTTATAAGTTTATATACTAAATTTTAATGACATCATTATTATTTAATGCTGCCCTGTTTCGTTTTTTATTCTCAGTGGGCTGAATTATTTTGCAAAATTTAAAGATAAGGTAAATATTTTAGCTGTGGTAATGTCTAGAGAGATAAGCAAGATATTTGAAGATAAAGCCATATTTTTGTTTTAAACTGCATATTGACAGATCTGATGTTATCATGATCTGCCGAGTTAACTAAAAATAGGAATTGAAATATGCATTTTATTATGAATTACAATTAAAAATGCATATGAGCGAAAATTAAATGCTTAAAATTTAAAATTAAGTGTTGAGCAAGACATGACTTCATCTTTTACAACGAAGAGAGAATGTATACAGAAAATGAACATTGTAGAATTTAACAAGATTACATTACTAAGCCAAATCTAAAAAAATGATGAAGTAATTTGAAAAGAAATAATTCACCAATTATTCAGTAAAAATAAAATAGAAAGCAAATCAAAAATTTTATTTGAACTGTGTCAGCGTTATGCGAGTTTGGACTCTATATGTAAAAATGAATATAAGAATATAAATATATATGAATATCAAGATATATGAATATAAATATATGTGAATATAAGAATTATATGAATATAGGAATATAGGAATTATTCATTGTTAATTTTTACATATATACGTACAAAAATAATACAGATATCACAGAGGAAATCTATGTAAACACAATACACAGCACATTTAAAAAAAAAATATATATCTATATATATTATATACGCACGCATCAATAATGGAAATACATAGATTTAAGACGGTGTCCACCACGCTTAAATAATATATATGTATATACGCCTCGGTGGTGTAGTGGTTAGCGTCGCTGATTACGAATCCATCGGCCCCGGATTCGAGACCCGACGGCAGCCGGCGCGCAGCAAAACCCAGCTGTTCATCCTTCCACAAAATAAAGAAAGTGGTTGGTAGATAAATGGGTACCCTAGGTTGCCTAGTGGTTAAGACGCTGGGCTGCTGATGTGGCGTGGTCCGGATTCTACGTTAAACTGTAGGTCTAAGGTCGAGTGAAAAGCTGACCTTTGTCAGAATGAACAATTCGGGCGGAAGCTAACCAAAGGTTAACCAAAAGTTACCAAAGGTATATATATATATATATATATATATATATATATATATATACATACAGAATAATGCAGTTAGCACAGAATATTTCTATATACATCAAAATAAAGTTTAATATATATATATATATATATATATATATATATATATATATATATATATACGTCAAAAATAGAAATACATGCTTTAAGTCCTACCATGCTTGAATAAAATAGTAAACTCGCACGTGATCGAGTCCACATTTACATCCTCAGTGCTCTGTACTACACAATAAATGCGATTTAACATTAATTCTATATTCAATATAAAGGGTTTTCAACTCGTTTAACACTGTTTTCGTACCCACTTTACAAATGAGGGACAAACTATCACCCTCTTTAAACGCGGGTAGAATACAGTTAAAATCACGCACAAAGACGACATCGTTTGCTAGAACATCGCCATTAAATTTAAGCTTAAAACATTCCTTTCCAAACGGTTGTTCATTCTTTCAACGCCGACCTTTTCAACTGTAAATTCTTCTTCACAACTCATATCAATAATTGAAGTATGTTTCTAAATCGTGCCGACAACTATGCCTTATATAAAGAAATATTTCTTCAGGGTGAACAGTGAAGGCGAGTTCAGCCTTGTACCATTCTAGCCCTTTGTACCTAAGTTCATGATATTTCGAGGAGTCTACACCTTCTAAATACGCAGCGAGTTCCAAACCATTCTCGCCTTGTTTGGCCCTACATTTGGTAAAATCATCGAGCAGTATGGTGTACGCGTATTAAGCACCGTGTCAAATAACGCATATGAGTAGCACGGACGTCTAATATAGGTTTCATTTTAGCGAACCCGACGATTTCAAACATTCTGTCGAGAATGAAACAGCTTCGTGTGGGGATAAACGTGTTATTGGCAGCAGCATCCTTTCACATCAAATGTATATCAACGCAGGGATGTTTTGTATCACGATATATGGATAGCGTACAAATAATGGCGTATGAGTGTATTTTGTAACTGTCCTCGCCCCACTTCTCAACCAACACGAAGATTCTATCCATCTCTTCAACACTTAAATAAATAACATTGCGTCTACCGGAATTTGAATGTCTACATTTCGTTTCAAGTACATAATTAACAGCACCAGTATTACGCCTGAATACACGCACAGACTTCAGCACGGACACGTCGTATACTGCGTTGAGGATGCTGCTCAAAGGAAGCTCCATTTTTTTAATAGTTTTCTACTGATCCTGCGAGGTGAGAACGTCCAGATGGGTCAAGTTCTGAGGCGACTATGAGCAGCCGGCGAGTTGTTTTTTGGACTCAGGAGGGGGCCGTGCGTGTGATTAGGGAGGGGCGGGGTGGGTATAAGTCACACGGGGTTGCGTCGATTCCAGGTGTTAGTGATTCGTATACGAGAATGTACCAACATGAAGAATTCGCTGCGCGAATCATCCGATACTTGTATTCCATTATACTGGGTAGGTGTTTAGAGAATTATTTATATCTGTGGTGCATGAAGTAATATCGGTTTTAATGTTTTTCACACTCGCTTCCAAGAATGCGTACCATACATCTACGTTCAGGGGTATTCACCATTGTACTTTCTCGAACGCTGCACATTTTATTCACACTCCGGCGATCTATTTGAGAGAAACATGTGTCCGTACTTGTCCTTGTTGCTGGACAAACTATACTCGTCCCTAAACTCTACTAAAATCTCGCACAAGCCTTTAGTTACACTTCACTACGCACCTCGTCATAATAGAAATATTTTAAGCAGACCATAATCACAAGATTTACATTCACAGCCCCAGTGTACGTGTACTCGGTGTGATGTAACATGGCGTAATATCTCTTGTCACACCAATCATCAACAAGGTTCACAACCCAGATCCTTTGCTTCTCTTCTGCAAGCGTGGATTCTTTCACTTCACGATATATGAGTGCTGTAGTGCAGTTTAATCCTGCAGTATAATCCATTACATCGTTTGCACCGCGAAACCCGCAATGCTCTCGCGGAATAACCACAGAGAATTTGGACGTCATGCTTTTCATGCTTCGTACGATTTAATGTGATCTTAAAGGAATCAAAGGAGGGATGACTAAAATTCTTTGGGTGTTCACCACATCTGTAGACTTTAGTGAGTACCACTTCAGGAATGTAGAGCATGCAACATCATTGGAAGCCATCGCTTTTTCTTCTACCGAGAAATCTTTAACAGTTAAAAAGACACGTCTGAGAGCCATTGCATGTGGGGGTCAGCTAAGTACGCAGGAAGGAGCTATGTCCCGATTAGCAGCTTGAGTCACGTGACTCATTTTATTGGGGGGCAGCAACTTAAAGCTTTTCACACACACACACACACACACACACACACACACACACACACACACACACACAGAAAAAAAGGTGAAAATGAAACGCTGAAACGTGATTTATTTTAAATGGAAAAATAAATAAAATGTAAAACATCGTCAAGAAGTAAATAGTCTCTAATTCATGATATATATAAATAACAAATATTCATGCACCAGAACTGAAACAAATACATATAATAATTATAAAAATAAATACACTGTAAAATTTCGTTAAAAGTAAATACTGTATACGCTAACATGACAGCAATATTCACGCTTCGCGGTATCTAAAGGGAACAGTATCGTAGGTGCCAGGCACCTGGTAGCGTTTCCTATATGTGTTATGACACACTTTCGTCCACCTAAGTTCCTCCACGCCCCCCAGCTTCTGTGCCCGAAAATTGTGAGTTCCTACAGTCAGTTGGGGTGGTTGGTCACCCTTTTCTTCCAAGCTCACTAGCCCCTTCAGCGAATCAAAGTTGACGATCTGCCGGTTCGCCTGGTTAAGCGTGATGCCTTTCGTCCTTCACGATATATCTCATTTCCTCCCACACCCTCATCCGTACTCCATACGTTTTTGGACCTGTTGCTACAAAAGAATCAGCGTAGGGGATATCTCCATACTCGTCCTTGATCTCATCAGTCAACTCTCCGAGGAATTCCCAATAGATGGCATGTATTCACCTTCCCTCTCCGTAAATATCACACTATCTGTGTCTGCGTACAGAACCCTCCACCCAAGAGAATGCAGTAGTCCCCAAAGTTTGAGCAGGCGTATGCTGTTGTGAAACTGGCCACAGGTATGTTTGTAACACGTATATATCTCTAGCCAATTCGGGTCTGTTGTACTTTATTATGTACGTATTGCCCACATTCACGATCTCCATGACCGCTTTATCGGGAGCGTTGGCGTAATCCCACACCTCGCTATAACTTTTGGCTAGATGGGCGTTCCACTTGTCTGTATTCTGAGCAAATTTCCTCCAAAGACTATTTAGGCACAACTTTGCACTTTGCCAGGGTTTTACACAATTTGGTCTCGTTCAAGTTATATCCCTTCACGATCACGGTAGCGTTGAATATACTCCGATTTTTCATTTTCGGTCTCGACTCCTCGCGGTTATCCTGATACTTCTACCTTATCCTTGAAAGAGGTGTTTATATATGGTGTGAAAAGTTTGGGGAGCTTCTGAAACCTACACACCTCATATATCTTCAATATTCTGTAACCGTGATAAACGGCTCGGGACAGCTCAGGACTTGTATATACGCCTCTGATCTTCCTCTCGTTGGTTGTGATTACACGCCCCATTGTTCTCCCCTGCGCACTTCATTCATAGGGAAAACATGAGTTTGTGATCTATAATGACGGGTAAGATTGGCATCCATAAATCGCGAGGGGTGAGCATATCTACGAAAGAAAGGCCGAAATAGTTCTCGTTCAAATTAGCTGAGAACTCTTCGATGGTAGGCAGCGGGGCTGGGCCCACTAGTTTTTCAGGTGCTCCTACGGGGTACGGATTGTTCTTCATCACGTATGGGTATAAAGAATAGAAGTCGTAGTAATGGAGTTTTACGCCCTCCGCAGGCGGAAAGTATAGTTTGAATGGGTTTGTGCGCCCGCCAAACAAACTATCGCCGCATTTGAGAGGATCCAGCACCATTGAATGCTTGATGGTATTTATTTCTTCGCGGTACTGTTCATTAGGGTGTATCATGCTCGGGTCGAATATTGAAAAACTTGGAATTTCAAGATTGGCAGTATGTATTCCTATGTAAAACTGAATTTTAAGAGGGGTTCGTCTTCTGCAACGTTTGCGAAAAATCGCATTTAAGTGTTCAAAATCGCACTTTTTTGTCGAAAAATGGGATTTTTGGCCAATTTCAAAGACTCGGTAGCCTCAAATGACCTCCATATGTTCCGTATTGTTCACATACACCCTTAAGCATTTCTAGGGGCAGGCTTGGACCCATTTAAGATCAGCCAAAGTGGTTCATAACCCCTAAAATAACCAAAATCACCCAAAATGGCACCAAACTAAGGAATTGTATGATTTTTAGTCTCCTATACACCACATTTCGCGGCTGCTCTCTTCATCAGGCAGAATCTTTTTGTTCTTCTTTCTTGGTTTTGCATTTTCTTTTTTATAGAAAGGCCTCCACCAATTTTTATTTATTTTCTTTTCGGCATCACTGAATGTGATGGCAGCTGCCCCCACCTTTCCGCAAGCTGCTGTGACGTTCAACCTTTTTTGTGCAATTACAATTTTTGTTTAATATTTGTATAAGTCCCTCCTCCACCCCCAGCTTGTAATAATATGCTGGTGAACTGAATGTTTTGAGATTTTTTCTTCTGAAAGCATCTTGATTTGTCTAGCAGGTCTTGTAGAGATCTAAAACATGTTCATAATGTCTTGCTTTGACTTGAAAACGCAACAATTCTCTGTGATCGATCCTTGCATGAACAAAACCATCTTTTCTCTCTTGCCTATACACTGCATGAGCTGCAGCTGACATTTCCGGACTGCTCTTTCACAGCTTTGAGTGTGAACTGAGAAGTTCTCAACTTCAAGTGAAGACCTGAGAAGCTCCTCAACTTCTCTTGACATCTTACAAGTGAAGAGTGGCTCATACAGTTTCGCCTTATCCCAATTAATCAGAGTAATTGGAGAAGTGGCATCAAAATTTAGTTTAGGGTTTCTGAGTTCTCAGGCTCATATCTCCATTCTCAGACTTACCTCTGATCTTCTTGATCATCTCAACCCCTCCCATGCCCTCTCCTTCTCACCCTCACTGCACAGTAGAGAGGCAATGAGGTTCTCACTGTGAGCATGATATGCTCCACGAACTATCACATGAGTGATTATGTTCCTGACTTCAGAGGTCTGGCTTCTCAGCAGTCCGAGAGCGGTCACAATATGATGAGGTCCATATCTCATGTGATGCTTCACCTTGATCTCAAAATACATCTTGAAGTAGAAGTCCAGGCAGAACTTCAGCAGCACCTCCAGTTTCTTCAATACCTTTCCCTTCAGACCATGCTGCCTCATCCACAGCATCAACAGAGCCTCACCTGTAGTCAGCCAGCGTGACTGATTCAGTGGGCCACACTTCAGATTTGAGCAACTTCCTTGCTCAAATCTCCTGTCTTGAGAGCTTTGATCAGTAGGTAGCAGTTCTTCTGGTCAGTGCTAAGGTTCTGTACAATGTCTTCTGGCAGTTCAATTATATCTTCTTCTGGCAGAGCCTTGAAGCTAAAGTTGACAGGTATGTCATTGATCATCTCTAAAAGTTTTCCTATTGGGCCACTGAACCCAGACTTGTGCGTGTAGGGACCATCAAGCTTGATGATCATGTGTGCAGGTTGTTATGTCAAACAATGTATCAAGTTCAGATATTCTCTTCTCTCTCTCTTTGCAGCCTTCACTCTGCCACTCACTAGGTCAATCATTTCATTCCACTTGACAATCATCTTCCTGGCAATGGATCTCTCTTGAATGATCACAGGAGGAGTGAATTTGGCATTGCTTTTGCGCCACTGTCCCAGTACCAGTGATGCCAAGTCCTTAGCCAAATCTTGCAGAGGGTACTGAGCTCTCTTCATATCATCCAGAAGCAGCTTCTCTTCTGGAAGGACTCCTCTCTCAAACACAGCTCTCCAGGTTGGAACTTCTGTGGGAAATAACTGCTTGCCTGGACCCACCAGATCACTCAGCTTTGAACCAGAACTTTTTCTGGGCTTTCGTCTTTGCTTAGCCATGGGTGGCTACACAATGTTCACCAAGCTTTGTATCTGAAACATAGAAAATTATCACAGTGAAACTCTAGTAGCCTATAACAGCTGTTACAATGGTTTTGTTTGGTAAGAAACCGGTCTGTTACATTTGTATGACAGTGTATGTCCTGCACAGCTGTTCTGTACATAACCAGAAAAAGAAAAAGTGGAAATATGAACACTTAAACGTGATTTTTAGCAAAAGGTTCAAGAAAACAAACCCCTCCTAAAATTTAATTTTACATAGGAATACATACTGCCAATCTTGAAATTCGCGCTTCAATGAGCATGATACACCTACTGTCCATCTATCTCCATGCGAGACTGTCGGCAGGAGATCTACCATGGATAACTCCTACAATTCCACACTCGGAACGCTGGCATCCATGTCACCAGCAGCCGTTAAAGGAGTACGCAGTCTTCTTACCAGTGGCACGGTCTTCGCTTCGACCATCTACCCAAAACGCGACCGTTGACCTTAATGGTCACTTCCCCCGTGTTGCGGGTATGTTTTAATGTTTTATGTATACACCGGTCTGTTGCTGCAGATGTATGAGCCAGTAAACAGTCTTATGCCCATAACTGCTGGGATTGTTTCTGTGAATGGCGGCCAGTGTATCTATAGGCATGAAGTTGTTCTTGAACACAGTAAAACATAATGAGGCGATCGTGGTTGCGACGTGTAGCGGGTCGCAGTTGAATCGGACTATATACAACCTTCTAAAGGATTGGAAACATACTTTAAGTATGCGTACGTCATTCACACAATAACGCTCACATTCATCCGCTATATTGTAAGGATTATCTTCATTAAAACTGTTGTAGTACTTCTCAAAATCTTTACGCTCAATATCACTTATGTTGGGATAGTTAAAGTAATGTTTGCAGGGTGGCAGTCCTACGTAATTTAAAGTTTCGCTAGTGAGGAAAGTGTAAGGGAAATACCGTTTTGAAACTTCGGCGGCTACGCCCATCACCTTGGCTAGCTTGGCTAATTTATAAGGTGTGAATAACAAAGTGTCTTTAAACTGAACATTACCTCTTGTTTGAATCTGTATAAGCTTGTTTCCTCTTTTCAAGGGATTGCTTGTAAATATCTCCGATGATTCGTGTTCAGCAGTTCCTTATAAAGAAATTGTGTGACAGATTTTGCGCCGTTGTGGGCAAGAATATACACAGACATTTTTTAAATTTGTCGGTAACTTGACAATATACGACACAAAGAGTTTCACAGGGTACAGTTATACAAGGATTATTTTTAGGTTTGGCGTCTTTCATATAGCATACATGTTTTACACCATCAGCCTTATATATCTCATGGCATGTAGAACAACAAATTTCATCACATTTATGCCTGAATTTTCTCCAATTGTCAATCATATGAAACATGCCGCATTCAATGATTCTCATTTTCCTGCACGTGCCATTTGATTTATGGCATTCAAAAAAGTTATTATTGAAAACTGTGCGTCTATACACATTACAGTCCCTCTTCTCAGCTTCAACTACACGACTTTCACATTTAGGGCTTTTACACTGCTCACATACCATGTGGCAAACCTTGCAATGCTTCACTATATCATCCGCAAACTCGAGATATCCCTCACACAAATCATGATGCCTTCCATATTTTCGACTTTTATCATAACTCGCGTAAAGCGTCCTTATATTGCGGGTGGGGAGATACGTTGCCCTGACAGCCCTAAAATAATTAAAGGTCTTGTACGTTCTCTCACACAGTTTTTAAAAACACACAGTCCTACGACGATCATCCATTCCAAATACAACTATGCGAACATTCATTTCCTGCTCTACCCTTGGGCACGCTGCACAACCGTAGGCAACCAAATTTTTTGGGCCACCGGATTTAGTATATTACACATATGAGCCAAGACTACTGCTATAAAGCCGCAACCACGCTCGGTGTTTATATGGTGGCTGTAAATAGTCTGAGAATTGAAGTTAAGAGTATAAGGTATGGCCGTATGTCCCGCAACACAGAATACGTGGACACTATCGTCAAGTTGGCTATGTTGAATGCGATGGTATTTTGGGAGGCCTGCATTATATGACCCAGAATGTAGTCTATATCAACAGAAGAGAAGCGCCTGTAAGGTATTACTACCCAAAAATCATCTAAATCTCCGTCATCTGACCCGAACCCGAAGGACAGTCGCGTCTTGGCTTCAAGTTCCTCACTGTTCTGAAGGGCAAATTCCACAATACGTTCAACGACACGTCGCAGTCCGTTTTCAACGTCGTTGCTCTATATGGTTCGCGGGTCGACCCTGACTATGTACCGGTTTCTAGTCAGGGCTGGGGTGGGGGTGACGGTGCGCACAGCTTGAATGTTATGCTACTGTCTACAAAATGAGATGCTGCTGTGGAGGGTACGGACGGCATTGAAGGGGAATAAGGGGGCACAGTTTCATTTTTAGAAGGAACTAATGTGGGGGCTGTGTCGTAAGACGTAGAGGGCTGGGGCTCTATTACGCTGGGTCTAACAGCCAACGCATTTCTGACGCGCTTTACACCTGAAATGGAAGGCGAATCATCAACTTCGTCATGCTCCGCTTTCTCCTCAAACTGTCGCGTGGGGGTACCACAGTTGGCGTTGTTGGGAGTTCGCTAGCGAGGGTGGAGACTGTAGCCTCAACAAACATTACACTGTCATCGACATCATCAACAATATTTATGATGGGGACATGTTGCTGGGACAATACTTCATCCTCGTCATCATCCACGGTTCTGGGGAAGAAGGAAAACAAGACTGTACAATTAGGGTGTGTCACTTTTGGGGGTGAAATGACTAAATTGAAAATCATGTGATTTGGTAGCAATTTAATGTAATCATTTGGCATACAAAATAATATCCTTGCTTCAAAAAAATTAAAAATAACTCCTACCTACATCAATTTTAATTCAAAAATTCCATTTTTCGGTAAATTCGTAACAAAATAACAAATGTGCGCAAACATCCTATCAACATTTAAAGTGGCAATAAGATATCATTAAGTCTTTATTTGAAAGTAACCAATGCAGTCATGTCCTTTTTGCTGCGGTTCCTTGACATCAGCATTCGGCTTGCTACTTGCGCTTTGATGTAGCCTTCTCGCCTCTCGTGACAGTAAACTTGAGTAGCTGCTTCTGTGACCATTTTCACACATCTCTCCACACTCTGAGTGTGAGAAGGCCACTTTGGCACTTGCATTGGGGCCTCTTTAAGTTGTGTTAAATCTTTGTTTGTTATACATGTTGTCAGTGGTGGCTCCAAAACTTCCAAACTCAAGTTAACTAATTCTGACAATTTCGTGGCATTGACGTTTATCGGAGGTACCTTCCTTGTCTGAACAGAGCAGTCTCCCAGCTGGTCATCATCTAATGATGTTCCTCTAAGCTTTAGAATGATTTCCACAGCCTCAGTTCGCTCTTTGGTACATTGGCTACGAGTATTGCTTGCAAAACTGCCTCTGGCCTAGCATACCAAGCGGACCTTCTCACCAAAGGTGAGAAGGTCCGCTTACGATAAGCGTAAGATTGATCCGTGTTGAGGTCTTTGATAACTTCTTCAGACAACACTGGAATTGGAGGGCCTACTTCGACCTTTGGAAATTTTGTATTTATTTCTAATTCCGTTGCTTCATCTAGCATGTTGCCAAGGGGGCCTGACCACTTGTTGTTGCTCTTTGTAGGACCATCAAGTTCCTGGATGAGACGACGAAGAGGTAGTTCCCCTGTGTGCAAATCACATACAATCCAAACAAGCCTTCTTCCAAGTTTTTTCTCTAAATGCGTCATAACACCGCCCTGCCATCCAGTGTTCACCGCAGTTGAGTCTCCACCAACGGCCTGCAGTGAACTGTCAAATCTTCTTTCTTGAAGCCAACATATTTGAGCAGCAATTACCTCTGCATGTTTCTTGCCTTCTACTTCTGCTTCAGGAAAAAAGTGAAACAAATAGCGGCCACCAGGTTCGCAACACACAGAGTAGTGTTCTTCTTTGATGAGACCGGGAAACTTTCTGTCCATTCCCTCTACCTCTAGGAGAACTTTTGTGTCATCTCTTCTTCCATCAAACAAAAGGCAAGAGAGACCTTCCTCCTTCAAATCTTTTTCATGCTGATCAGATATTTCCTTCATTATTTTTTCTTGTGCTCTTTTTATCTTATTATGATCTATCACTAAGGATGTATCCTCTCTGCTGATGAGGCCTGCATCTATCCAAGCGGCAGTGGTAATCTCTGCAGTCTCTCGTAGCCCCGTATGGTGGCGAATACTGGCAAGGGCAATGTTTGAGATGTCTTTAGTGTTGTATTTCATTCTCTTCGGCGAAGGTTCAGATGGCATTTTGGAGCTATCATCTGATGTTGCTTCTTTCTGTTCATCTGAAGAGCTTTCAAAGAAGTGAGAAACCTCTTGATAGAGCTCTTCATCTCTTTGGGTGGCTTCTTCACTCTTTTTCTTCCTTTCTTCCCTCTCTCGGATTTTCTCTTTTTTCTTAGCAATAACAATCTGTTTTTTGGTTTCTGAATAATCTGCCGAACCAATCTGCATACTTCCTTGGCCTCCTGCCTTTGTTCTCTGCGCCTTTATGAAAGCCAGCTCCAAAACAGGGATCTTCTTCTCACGAGGACAGCGACAATCAATGTGAGGGTGAGGTTCTCTTCTGCATGAGGGAGAACAATTGGCTTCAGAACACAACTCTATGGGACACTGGCAGTTAAAAATGTCAAGAAGAGTATCAAGTGTGTGCAGAAATTTATTTTTCTTTGCTAGTTTTCCTTTACCAAGTGATGTCTCAACTGCTTTGTGCCACAGCTTTGTTAATTTTAGGTCAATAGTTCTATACTGATTGAGTACAGGTGGTTTGAATAACACATTAGCTTTTTTCCACTGATGCAGAAGAGATGGAATCATGTCCCTTATGAGCTCTTTCTCTGTGTAGTTCCTTCTATCCTTTGTATTTTGTTCACGAAGGAGTAACCCTAGTCTCAGCATGTCTCGCACTGTTGGTAGTTCTGATACGGGAAGCTCCTTGCCTGTACCGACTAACAGGCTCAAGTGGCAAGACGACTGACCTCTTGTCTTCAATTTTGGCATCTTAGGAATATCTGAAAAGAAAGAAAAACATTTAAGTATTTTATATCAATTACGATGTTTCAAAGTTTAGTCATTCGAGTTTCTAAAATTCAATAAAAAAAATATTTCATGGAATTACATAATTAGACAGAAGAATATGATAATAATAAATAATTGTAATAATCAATAATCCATACTTACAGTTAAACTGTAGTATTCGTCTAGTAGAATAACTATGAAGTAGGTACAAGAGCAATAACAGCAAACCACCGTCTATGACATCTAAAAGGCAACTGAGGACTGAGAGTGATGGACAGTTCTATTCATGTTGTGACTTATACATTGTACAACAACACCTTGAAAACACTCCATATGCGATCAGTGGGATAATTCTGTGACAGATGAATAGTTAATCAATTTATGTCCTATTATTTAGTAAAAGAATCAATTTCTGAAACTTTAAAGTAAAATTGATGTAGGTAAGGGATATTTTATTTCATTTTGGTTGGCCAATTTCAAGTTTTGACATGAAAAGACACTATATTTTCACTACCAAAATTGATTTGAAAAAAGTTGACAAAATTGACACACCCTACTGTACAATACAAGGAGCATCACTTAAAATTTTATTATATTTTGTAAATGTTCCACTTAGGAGTGTGACGTGTTGGAGATGGATTCTGTAGAAAAATTCAGGTTCACGAGCCCATTCACATGCATTATATCTGGCCCTACAGGATGTGGTAAAACTGTGTTTATGCTTAAAATCATTACAGATAAGCGGGAACTGTTCTCAAATTTTGTGCATAAAGTCATATGCTGCTATTCGACATACCAGCCCATATTCAACGATTACCAAGATGATATTTTGTTCCACAAAGGTGTTTATGATGTTAGTTCGTTAAAGGGAAATCAGCACACGGTCATTGTAATTGATGATCTCATGTTAGAAATGGATAAAACGTTTGCCGAAGCGTATTCTTCATCAATCAGAATCTATTTTTCAAAAATAGATACATGAGCGATGTGTCGCTAAATACACAATATCTAGTCTTATTCGTACAACCTAGAGATGTGTCAGAAATTGGGGTATTAGCCAATCAATGTTCCCGGATCAGCGTAAGGAGTTTTTATCAGTTTATAATGAAGCTACAAGCCAACTTTACGAATATTTGGTTTGTGACCTTCACCCGCGCAACACGTTTATGGTGCTTCTAAGAACGAATATACTCCCAAACGAGGCTGAAACGGTGTATATCTCAGAATGACAAAGAGGTTAAAGAAATACCATGAATTAATAAAAATCTATCATCGACTGCCCCGGGAACTGCAACAGCTATTTCTTAAAAATATCGACTCCGACTTTTTAAACCCATTTGTGAAATCTGTCTTAACGTTATAAAATAACTTATAATGTACCAATGAAACCCCCTCAGAAGGCTCGCCTACGTCGTTACAAGAACATAATACGATCACTCGCTCGTAAAAGTCAAACTGTGGGGAAGAAAAATCGAATTATTCTACAAAGAGGGGGCTCATTCCTCCCCACCTTATTTTCAGTTTTGGGACCTTTACTGACTAGTTTAATAAAATGAAGAAAGTAGTCGTGATTCCACACGAGGAGTATGCTTCACTACAAAGCTCAAACAGTCCAGATACAGTTCTAGAATCCCATAAAAGTAGGATTAAAAGAATGGAAAGCGAATTGTTAGACCTATTAAACAGTGAAAAGTCTCCTGATGAGAAAAGAATCTTATACCAAGAAGCTCTGCAGAAATTTCTTCATGAGTACGAAAATTATGAGAATCTGACACAGGTCCCCGTAGTTATTAGGCACAGCACGGACGAGGTTGCTCGTGGAGGTATAGGAACAGGAATAGGAACAGCCAAAGGACAACGGAGCAACCCCGCAACATATCGAGCATGTATTAAAAAGCAGTTTCCCACGTACATTGAGGAATAAAGGTTTAAGTCTTTATAATCTATTGAGTGAGGACCCCATTATACAGTGGTCCGATACAGGTGAGGTTGTTGTTGAAGGATCAAAGGTACAGGGTTGGAACATCATTGACATCGTACACGACTTGGTGCAAAAGTGGGATAGGTCCTCACCAGCAGAAAGAGGTACACACACAGAACGTGAGGTGAGAAAAGATATTCGTAGAGTGCCACCACCCTCTAGGCGCTTCCAAATCAATGATTATGTAAGACTGTCGCGTTCGAGTAATAAATTCGCGAAGGGATTTGAGCAAGGTTGGATTTTTAAAGTCAGGGCTATGAGATCTAAAGACAAGGTGATGCTGTATTACGTTGAAGATTTGAATGGGGAAGAAATTGCAGGGGGCTTTTATGGCGAGGAGCTAGCTGCAGAAAGTGACATTTAATTTAGGAAAACATGTGTTTCAAATTGAAAAAAATTTAGGCAGCAAAGGTTCAGGAAAGAGAAAAATGTACCTGGTGAAATGGCTAAGGTACCCAGAAAGCTTCAACACCTATATAAAAGCTGATGCAATAATGAAGCTTAACTAGTATACAACATGGCACCTAACCACTTCTACGTCACACTCCCGTCCTCCTCTTCTCTGTCTGTACATCCTAACAACACCCTGACCAACTTTGTAACAGAACTCCATTGGCCCATTGAATTGGGCCGTGAATCATATGAGGTAGGAATATGCGAATTTCAATTGGCTACCAAATTTTTAAGTATTGATAATAAAGAACCCGTTTTTACGGTTCTTAGAAACAGTGATGAGTGTGAAAAGGCCGGAGTAACTTGGAACGATAGCATGCGTGCCGCCCGGAGTGGGGAGGCGCAGTACTACACTACAGAAGTAACACTAAGATCGGGTCAATATGATACAGCCGAGGATGTTGTGAGAGAATTAAATGGTAGTTTGAAAAGTTCAAATCTTACCGCTGACTTAGTATACGAAATCTTAAACAAAGATACCCCGGCACATACTTTGACTCTAAAATCAAAGGCTAACAGAAATATTAAAGACAAAGGGCTGTTCAAAATTATAACAGAGGGCAGATATGGGGCAGCCATTCAAAGAGATACTTTCCACGAATCACAACATGACTTGTGCAGCTTACTGTATCAGCTGAAATTGGAGAAATTGAACGATGGAGACCCTCCCCCGGACATGTGCTATATTTACAGCAATATCGTGGAACATCAGTTTGTTGGGGATACCCAGGCACGGCTTCTGTGCATCACCAACATTCCAATCATAGAGGAAGGAGCTTAAGCATCACGTACGACAAGCCACATTATGTCAAAGTCGCAGCTAACCTACTAACCAGTATCTCAATATATACAAGAATGATTGAGGGGAAAAAATTTCCATTCGGTGAAGGGAGCTTAACAGTGAAGCTGCACTTCCGTCGCACTGTGATAGAATGACCAGAAGTCAGTTCACAGTCTATCGAGGGGTGAGATACCAGCGCGGCAGTGGGATTCGTTGCATATTTTCAACCATACTACGTACAGCTGTCCCCTTGCTAAAGACTGGTGCCAGATATCTCGGCAGGAAAGCGCTACAATCAGGTCTTAACACGATAGAAGACATAATGGCCGGGGCTAAACCTAAAGAAGCTCTAAAAAAGCACTTAAAGCGTACACGGGACGAAATCATCAAAGATGCAAAGAGAAAAATGCGTGGTGGCTGGAAAAAGAAGCGCACTGTACAGTGTATTGTGTGATGTTTCATGTGTTTGTGTGTATATATATATATATATATATATATATATAAATAATTGTAACTTGATCAGTTAATTATTTGTGTGAACATCTCAGGCTGATTGAAATTCGCCAAGCTGCTAGACGCCCCTATTAGTGTAGTAGTTTACTTCGAGTCGTAAGCCCTAATCGACGTTGACAGGTGAATTCCGGAGGTGGTCCCCTTCGTTGGAGTCGGAGTTATATCGGAGGATGATTGACAACGTCACTCTTGGGTTACGAGAACGCCAAAAAAAACTCTTTGGAGGGGTCACGTCTCACGTCGACCCTAGTGGACGCACCAGGCTCACACGCCTTGTCGTGTAATGTTTGTGGTTTCTACTGACCACTCGTACCTCGATTAGTTGTAAAGTTTTGGAAGGTTACCATCAAGTGCTTCCTGATTTCTTTTCACGGAGCACGGTGGAGACTTCGGTAGAAAACACTGTATCTATATTGAGTTTCGCGATGAATGGAAACAAAATTCACTTTAACAGGATTTTTATTAATTCACTTCGATTTCAGTCTTTTAATGAGAACAAATAAATTTGGTTAAATTTAAGAAGTGAATGTTATTTGATAAGCAAGGTGAGGTTTAATATAAAAAATCTTAAAATTAGTTAAGTAGCATAATGTACAATTTAAGCTGTTTCTTTTCTTAAGTACAATCTGCGGCAGAGTTTAATTATTTATAAAACGGGTTTAATTAGATTAGGAAGAGGTAGTGCCACTGCACAATTAATCACAGAATCAATCACAGAGCCTGCGTGGTTGGAAGTAACAAAAGAGCAAAGAACCTCGTTGCTGGCGCTCTCGGGGTTTTTAAGACCTCGGGGTAGGCGGAGACGAGGTAAACTAAGGATCACCCTCTTACGGGAGGAGTTTATCAGCAAGCGCCTATGATACAGTAGTTCTTGACACTCAGATTTGGGCGGAGGTAAATTCAACTTACAGCCGCGATTGGGAAATTTTGACTCGGGAGAGTTCTGGGGGTGAACCAATCATGATTGAAATAGTTTCTGCGGAGTCTACATTTTTCTTTTGATAATAAAGTATACACTAGTGGCCAAAATTCTGGACACTTTTTATAGAGACAGACCATTTCGCATTTCTGGTCGTCTTTGCTGCGCATAAACTATTTAGGATTGAATTTTTAGGCACATTTTAATGTTCTTTAATATATTTTATATTAAGATAAATATTTTTGTTTCAATCAAACAGTTACTATTACATTTTGTTGAACTAAAACACATCGGTATATAAAAAAACACGCTAAAATCATATTTTTATTCAGGAAGTACAGATATATAAAAACATATTTTATGCTAGTATTTAGTTGGATAACCTTTTGCTTTGATGGCTGCATCGATTCTTCTTGGCATTGAATCAATGAGATGATTTAAATCATTTGGGTTGATGATTCTGAACCAGGCCTTGATGATAGATTCAATCAACTCCATTTTGTTGCTTGGCTTAAACTTTGCTACCAGTTTCTTGAGTTTTGAGCACAAATTTTCGATGGATTAAGGCCTGGACTATTTCCAGGCCATTGTAACACTTTGATTTTATGGTCTTTAAGTCATTTCATACTTGATTTTGCCATGTGACAAGGAGCACTGTCTTGCTGAAAGATTGCTCCATCTGAATTGTGTGGGAACATATCCTGAATTGAGGGGAATAACTTTTTCAAAAATGTCTTCTTGGTATTTTTTAGCATTCAAAGTTCCATTTATAATTTGAATGCGTCCAACACCCCGTCCATACATGCATCCCCACACCATAGCGCTGATAGGCTGCTTCATAGTTGCTGTAATGCATTCAGGCAACGTATCTTCTTTTGGTCTGCGTCCCACATATTTCAATCCGTCACTTCCAAAAATTGAAATCTTCGTCTCTTCATTCCATATTACATTGTACCAGTCTTCTAATGTCCATCCTTTGTGTTCCCTTGCCCACAAAAGGCGTTTTCTTCTCTGAGCTGCATTCAGGTATGGTTTCTTTCTGGGTATTCTTGCTTTAAGTCCACTGTGAAAAAGCCTACGCCTTACAGTTCTGTCACTTATGCTGACACCACTTGTTTTTAATGTATGCATTATTTCATTTGATGTCCTCCGACGATCAGTTAGGGATAATCTAACAATACGCTGGTTGTTCTGTTCCCTTGTCTTACTTCTTCCAGTTCTTTTGGCAGTTTTGACTGAACCAAGATCTTGAAAGCGTTGGCAAACCTTTCTTACTCCAGATTTTGTTGCCCCATCTCTGAGTCTTTTGGCTATTTGTTCGAATGTGTAACCTTCTTCTCGAAGGGTTACAGCTTTTCTTCGTTTAGATGATGTCCAGTCTTTCCTAATATGAGGGGACATAGCCAACAGTGACAGTAATATTAAGGGATAAAGAGAAGAGGAGACTTTGTTATTCACGCGGCAACTTAACAATAACACAATGAAATGCAGCTGCAAAATTACTGTTTTCTGATTGTTCATCATAAGTGGCATGATTTGATACTGACTGGCTACCATAAGTGGCCTGATTTATGCTGATTGGGTACGTGGAATAGTGTGACTTATCGCCGATTAATCATTACAATTGACACAGGGACTGAGGCAATATTTCCAATGACGTACCTTTTTGTTGTTTGTACGTATATTCCAGCCTATTTTTTATGAAATTATGCTTAATCATATAAGGAATGCCTAATAAACCCTTTTTCTAAAAAAAAATAACTAGAATTAGAATTCAATTAACCATACTCGACTTTAATAAAAAAATCACGAAAAATGAGAAAATGTCCAGAATTTTGGCCACTAGTGTAATTGTAGGGCCTAGAGGTGCCAGGATGGCGGCGTGAAGGTAGGGTTGAGCCCGTACAAAAGGGAATCGGTTGGGAAGGAAGTTATAAAGCGCAAATGAATCTTATATTCGAAAAAATCAATTTACGTGATTTTGCGGACGAAGATAAATACTGATCAGAGACCGCTGATATTTGGTGTGGAAGTGGGTTAGGATAAGAGAAGACGGGCGGTATATAGGTTGACACAATTATGCTTTGTCTATGGGAAAGGTAAAAGACTATTAGTAAAATTTACTAATAAAAAATGAAAAAATGACGTTTTTATAGACGCTCGCCTTCCATAGCGTGATGCTGACAACAACGGAGGTAGGGGGATCGAAGAATTGATGCGATGAGCATATTTTTATATACATATCGCATTTAATGATTCAATTTGAGATTACAGGGGGTTACACCGGATTACATGGGGTTACTTCGGATTACATGGGGTTACTGCGGATTACATGGGGTTACTCCGCGTATGAAAGATTGTTGATAGAGAGTATTCTGGGGTTTGATGATGTAAAACTAGAGGTAATTATAGAACAGCCTGGGGGAATTCTGCTAACTGGATCTAATTGTATCATACTGGGGCAGGGACAATTCGACGTGGCCGACTCGATGCGACCCAACTCGATGTGGCCGCCTCGATGTCAGGACAACTCGATGTCAAGCCAAGTCGATGCCAGGCCAAGTCGATTTCGTTTTCTTTATATTTTAATGTAGGTTAACTGAATGCCCGGTTAGGTCAACTGTACGCCCTTGACGATTGGTTAGGTTAAGTTGTGATATTTTCGTTAAAACTAACGAAAATATCCCTTAGGGATATCACATCGAGTTGTCCTGACATCGAGTCGGCCACATCGAGTTGGGTCGCATCGAGTCGGCCACATCGAATCGTACCCAACCCATCATACTACGGTTGTTCGGACAATCCAGGGTTGCTTCATATTTTTTGGGGATGGATAGGAGGAGATCAGAACTTATTTGTAGTTGAACGGGGACTGAAGGGTCGAATGGCCGGAACGTGCAATTTGAATGGGAGGAATTTTGTAACAGCATTAAATAACATGGTTTTTGGAAGTGTATCGAAACAAAAGGTTGGACTGGAGGGCAAATCAGGAATTTAGTAGACATAGGTGTCCTGCAATGTGTAATGTCACGAGTGGTTAACAGAGTATATTGTTGGTGGGTTTTAGAGAGGAAAAAGTATGGACGTTCAGCAAGCAAAATGAAATGTTTCACATTTTCCTGTACAGAGTAGACAGTGTGAAAGGGGTGAAATAGATATGTGTCGAAGACTTGAGCATCGAAGAAGGGTATGACAGTAATAATGGAGTATGAAAAGCTGCCAGGTAGAGTCCAGGTGAGGTATAGAAAATGATGGGCGTTAGGTGGGTGTAAAAGGTAGATTGGGGGTTAGAGCTAGTTCCTTACTGGCTTCGGTTATTAATGTATTTGGAGTATTAAAAGGAATTAGCGAATGGGGCGTTTGTTTTGTTTTAACATGGCAGCGTTAAGCGCGGCCATGACGATTTGATGTGTCTCATGAACTTGATCGAGATACTTATCAATGACAGTGATTGGAGGCTTAAAAGGTGAACGTATTCAATTTGGTTGTAACTTCTGCGCTGCAAGGCAATTAGGGAATCCAGCTCGTGAAGGTGTGTAGTGAGGGTGCGTAAAAAGTGACAATTCCGTTTTGCCGCGAAGACGATGCGTAAAAAGTGATAATTCCGTTTTGTCGCGAAGACGGTGCACTTTAAAGCATCGCCTTTGACAATATTGTCACTCGCTAGCAGTTGGATTTCGCGTCGCACGCTACCCACATCTGCCAAGACAGCGACGGCAAAGATGGTTTTCAGCAACTGTCCGCCGAGATCGAAGAAGCCGCGTTTAGTACGCTTTGAGGAGTTGTTTGGACGATACTGCTGAATCCAAGGTAAAGCCAGCGTATCGTTTAGTTTCTATTGTGTAGCGTCTATATTTTCTAAGGTGTGGGCATAGGTGGAGGAGAGTATTTGTTTATACGTCGTGAACACTCTAGTCGGATCAGAGTATGGGGATTGGATGGGTGCCTTCGCAATAGCTGTGGCATGGGAAAGTAATTTTCGTTGGCAGGCGATGAGGGTGAGAAAGATAGCGTGTGGGGCTCGTAGGTTGAAAGTAACATCCAGGTGGCCCTTCAGAAAATAGCTATCCGGTAATGTTTCGACCACAGCACCAAGGACGATGTGGTAGGTACTGCTAATTACAGGAAATAGAAGGAAGACAAGGGTACCCATATTAGACGAAGTTAACATCGTTACTAATTTTGGTATGTTCGCTGTTATTTCCAAGCAGTCTTCCAGGAAAGTAATTTAGGTCTCATCTTTGGTTTGACCGAGGGTCGGTCCGGGGGACGAAGTGGGTGTGGTGGATGTGACGTGGAAACGGTGGATAGTGACTCGGGTATTCGCGAAGATGGAGCAGGAAGAGTCGATTGCTGTAAGGGTGTTTTGGGCGGTAGGGAGGGACTTTGTGTAGGTGTCTTGTGGTGGGAATGCTTTTCACGTAAGGGTTTAGGGACGGAGTGGAGCGTGGGTACGGGGCCGGAACTTTGTTCTAGTGTAGGGCTATATGTGTGTTCTAGTGACTCGGGTACTCGCGATGTGGATCGAGTCCAAGGGCCTTGTGACGAGTCATGAGGTCGAGTTCTGAACGTCACTGTGGGGTCTCGTTTGGGGTCGTCCACAGGTGAGGGTGGCGATGGTGAATTGGGGGGTATAGCACTTGCTGCGGGGCTTTCAGGTAAGACTTCGAAGTCTGGAAGTTCCTCCGGGATTTCAACTTCTGGAGTGGAAGGAGCAGCAGAGAGGGGCTCCGGTTCCAGGATGGCCCCCGACAGGTTGTTCGGATAGGGTGGACGAAAGTGGCCTCAGGCAATATTCCCACTCGTCCGAACCCTCGGGTTCGGTCTTAGTAACGCAAGGCTTGACTGTTTCCACTTTAGATGGGGACGACTTCGATTGAGGGGGATTGGGACCTTCCATCGAAACCTTAATTTGGTCAGCATGGATAATCTTGTTTTTTAAGGTTTGTATATGTTGGATTTTGAAGGTATTGTGTCCCAGATCTTCGAGGACACGATATGGCTCTTCCCATTTTGGATAAAGTTTTCCACTTATGTGTGGAGGCTTTACACTTTTCACCCAGCAACGGTTTCCAAGTGTAATGGTCCTTTGCTTAGGATACCGTTTGTGTTTGTTTTGGACCATTCGGTCGGTTTCATGGTTTAGACAACGTCGTGTGTCATCGAAGATCTGGAAAGAATGACGAGACAGGTCTTCCACATAACATTGGAATTCTTGAGGGTCAAATTCCCCTTTTGTGGAGTCGTTTGGGAGGTCGAATGGGAATTTTCTGCCGGATGGTATGGTGTTAGCTGTATATTTTGTATGTGGAGGCGTTTACACAACTCTGTGAAAATCGCGGAGGTGAATTCCCGAGCGTTGTCCGAGAGCAGAACGGCTGGCGTATTGTGCCGTTGGCCTACTCGTTTGAGTAAACATTTGACGATGATCTCCGATGTATGGGCAGGTACTGGCACAATCTCATTATACCTAGTAAAATGGTGTATTTATTTCCATTTCTACTTTGGACAAAGGGGCCTAGCACGTCCATCCCTACGCGTTCCAAAGGTCTAACAGGAACGGGGTACGTATGCATATGCGCGGTGGGTGGAAGTGCTCCTTTGTGCATGGCACAAGATGAACACGACTTGCAGTTTTCTGTTACCTTGGTGCGCATGAGTGAGAAATGGTAACGTGCTTGGACCAATTTTAGTGTTCGTTCAATTCCAGGGTGCCCAGCACAAACGCTGTCATGGCACAGTCTAATTGCCACGACCTGAAGACTCGGGAACCTGTGCCACGTATTTTCCAGGAGAACTTTGGTAACGTAAAATATGATCCTGGAAGACATACAACTGGTGAAGTTTCGAATTTGGTTGAGCCTTTAATTTCTGAACCAATTTAGAGATATATGAGTCCTTGCGTTGTGCCTCGAAGAGCGTGTTTCTATTGAAATTTGGAATCGTCTCAATGCGATGAATTCCACGGACCACTTCGGGCTTGTTTATCCTGGATAGACAGTCTGGAAGAACGTTGAGTTTACCGGGACGGTGAACATATTCGGGACTAAAGTTTTGGACGGTGAGAGCCCAGCGACCTAGTCGTCCGTCTGGTAACTTCTTAGAAAATATGGATGTCAAAGGAGCGTGGTCCGTTTTTACTATAATTTTATATTCGTAGATGATGTTCTTAAATTTTTTCAGGGCCCATACGATGGCTAAAGCTTCTCGTTCAGTCCTTGAATACTTTCGTTTGGGTTTGGAAAGTAACCGACTAGCGTAAGCTGCAGGTAGTTCTGCACCATCTATTTCTTGGAGTAGTACGGCATCTAACCCGTAGTTAGAAGCGTTAGTGGCTACTATGAATTATTTGCCAAAATCTGGGAACTGCAGTATGGGTTCCTGTAGGAGTTTGTCGCGAAGGTTAGTAAAGGCCTTCTGATGCTCAGAATTCCATTCAAAGAGGGTTTTCTTTTTTAACAAATTCGTTAAGGGAGCAGCTATATCCGAAAATTTGGGGATGAAGTTGCGATAAAATCCTACAAAACCGATAAAGGATCGTACTTCATCAACGTTTCGTGGAATAGGGTAGTTTTGGAGAACATGAATTTTGGTGTGATCCGGTCCGATTCCGTCAGAGGAAAGAAGAAACCCTAAATATACGGGGCTCCAATAAACCTGACCCCCCTCGCCCATGGCCTAAACCATTAGAGGTACAGTAAAACTAAACATACCCTACGAAAGAGAATTTAATCCTGCATTTAATGAGAAACAATGAAAACTTGGTGTTCCCGCCATTGGCTTCCAAGACAGCCTGAATTCGCTTTGGGTAGCTTGCCAAAAGTGACGTGAATAGATCTTGATCGTTACGCAAATTTGCTAAAACAGTTTCAATGTGTTGCGTCATTGTATCCTTCGAAAATCGATTTTCTGCAGGTTCTTGAAACAAGAGACATTCAACCTTGTCCTTTATAACTGATCCAATGTGTTCACAGACGTTCAGTCAGGAGAATTTCATGGCCATTCTTCATTTCCAAAGAAATCGATCTCATGGTTCCGCAACAACTGTTGAGTGGCTAATGCCTTAAAGCGGGGGCCTTATCGTGCAGAAGTGTGACCTGATCGACATCCATAACATTGTTTGGGTTTCTTAGAAAAGGAATGACATGCTGGGATAGAATAATATCACGAAAATACTGTCCATCCCAACTCTGACCATTTGGCTTCAGCATCCACATGAGCTTCTTTGCAGTGAACAAACAAACACACACCAACACAGTCTGGACTTTTTAATAATTCGCGATAATGTTCATTGTCATCGATTTCAGCTGGTGTTGTGGCCACACGCGATCATTTTGGTAGTTGGGTTGACGTGTTACGTAAACAAAAAATTCATCGGAGACAGCTAAATGCATGAAATCATCCACATCCCAATCTTCAAGATAATGGGCAAACCGCTTCTGTCATCGATGTTAAGTTGAGTTTTTCTTGGCTTTGGAAGTTCATGCCAAGGCTTTAAACCTTGCCTATGACGGTACAGTCGAATGATCTCACCACTAACGATCTTTCCTCTCAACACTTCGATCTCTCTAGAAAGTTTAGCACAGCTGTTTTTCCGCTTACGCGTACCGCTTTCAATGATGTCCTTTGTTTCCTGAGAGAGTGGCAAATTTGGGCGCCTAGATTTGGTTGTATCCATTTCACATTCATCCAAAGTTTTATTCCAATTTCTTTTGACGAAGTCCTCACTTCTTCGCAACTTTTTGGCAACCCATGAACGTGTTATAAAGGTGGCTCCAGCATCACGAGCTTCCCGAAATGTTATTGGTCGTATGCGATCTATCACACGTTGCCTTTCCGAATCACCAATTAATTGAGAAGCCATTATATTATCCTTTATCAGCTAGAGTAATTTTAATACCTGCAATAAATAAAGAATTTTATATATTTTTATAATCACTAAAAACTATTTCGATATAAGTAAACATGTCAGCTGCAAATAAGGGGGGCTAAGGTTTTTTGAAACCCCTTACAAGTGAGGAACGGAAAAATTGGCACTTAGAAAGTTTTAGTTTGAGATTTTCATTCGAAAGACGTGTGAAGACTTTGGAAAGGTGTGCGAAATGTTCTTTTACGGTGTTGCTGTAGACCACTTTGTCATCTAGATAGACTAGGGCATGAGAACCTAATAATCCAGACAACACAATATTCATGAGTCGGGAGAAGTTCGCCGGGCAATTTCGGCATCCGAATGGCAAAACATTCCACTCGTAATGGCTTCGGTTGTTAGTGAAGGCAGTATACGGCCTTGACTCCGGGGACAGAGACATTTGCCAGTATCCTGAAGCTAAGTCGAGAGATGTGAAATATTTAGCCTTACCAACGTACTGAATGACCTCCTGCATATTGAAAAACGGGAATCGGTCTGGGATGGTCACTTTGTTTAGGAGTCGGTATTCAATGCAAGGCCTTAGCGTTCCATTTTTTTTCATGACTAAGATCAATTGAGAAGACCAAGGACTTACCGACGGTCGAATAACACCCAAATCTAACATTTCCTTCACGTGTTCCTCGACATCCATTTGCTGAGCGCGGAACGCAATATGGCGAAATGTAGATTGGCTTGGTATTTTCCGTGAGGTTAATGTGAAATGGGACAAGGCTCGAACGTCCCAAGGCATCACCCTTGAGTGCAATGATGCTTTTATGTTTATGTTTATGATTTAAGCGATTTACTAGATGAAGTTCCTCTTGGTGTCCGACGTCGTATGTGGTTTATGCATGACTGCGCTCCGCCTCATTTTAGTTGAGTAGCCAGAGACTATTTGGATGACCATTTCCCTGATAAATGGATAAGCTGTGGAGGACTCATTGCGTGGCCTGCTCGCTCCGCGGACCTGAATCCACTTGATTTTTACCTGTGGGGTCATCTGAAATCCCACAACGTTGAAATGCTTCTCCAACGTGTATAACAAGAATACCAGAAAATCCGAACAATACCTGGAATGTTTGAACGCGTCAGGCAGTCTCTGACGAGTCGTGTTCAGGCGTGTATTCAAGCGCAAGGCGGCCATTTTGAGCACTTCCTTTAAAGGTAAGTCGGATACTTGCTGGAACACATAACGGGCGATTGCAGGCATATGTTTATAATTATAAACTTTTTTCTTTGTTTTCAAGTTCTGAATCCATCCTGAAAGTGTGACCCACATGTTATGAAACACCCTCTATATAAACGATATTATTTTTGATACGTATGTTAAATAATTATTCCTGTTTTAGCGTTTAATGCAATTCTTCTTTATGGGTATCTATATATAAGCGATACACATACAGTGTGCGTGTGTGCTTTGCAGTGGTGGGCACAGCTAACCGAAAAGTTAGCTTCGATAACCGCTGAACCGCTAACTCAAAACTTAACTTCGATAACGCTAAACCGATAAACCACTAAAACATTTAGCGGAAGCTAACGATAACCGCTAACCGCTAACTTTTATTATATGAATTTAGCTTCGGTTTGTTTTTTGGCTCTAAAACCCATACAGAGAGCTGAAATTTTAATATGTTGCAGCTTAGACATAGAGCTTTCCAAAAAGGTATAGCATGCCAAGATCAGATGATGATGAAGGTGTACATAAATAATTAAATGAACAAATGAAATTAAACATTAGTTTACATTCAACATACAGTTTATTTACAGTACAAAATGTATTAAACGAATAAAAAATATTAAGAAATAAAAATACACAAAAAGTAACTTTAATAATCTAATAATGCATTCACTCTGGCTTGGCCTCCTGCTCCTTCTCCATCGCCTCGACGTGATGCTGGTTGCCCTTCATGAACATCAGCCTCTCAAAGTTGGCATCTGACAGGGTGGCTCTCTTGGCGCGCAAGATGTCCTTGCCTATGGAGAACAGGCGCTCAACTGCAGCACTGGATGGGATGGCTGTGTTGTACTTGATGAACAGGTCGATCAACACTTGCTCACCCAAGAAGGCGACGTCAGTCAGGACCTCCTTCGAGCCGGCCTCCAGCCAGGTCTTCACCAAGATCTGTGCCTTGGACTTCAGTGACCTGTGGCTCCTGCTCACCTGGGGCTGAGTGATGCTGCTGAAGAAGTCATCTTCCTCATCCTCATTGCTGGTGGTGCAGCTGGTGCTGCTGCCCTCCTCAATGGTCTCCCTCAGGGCTGTCTCCACGCCGGTCTCCATGGCCTTCTTTACCCTGCTGAGCTGGCTGTGATTATGCTTCTCCAGCCAGAACAGGCGAAACCTGGGGTGGAAGGCAGCGGCCAGCTGGCACTCCTGGTCTTGTAGGAGGGGCCCAAACCTTTTGGTGATGCCTGCCAGTATCGCGTCTACCAGAGGACGTCCTTCAACCTCATGACGGCAGCCGCTACAGTTGGCAGAAGCCTCCCGAGATAGGCCTGGTCCTCCCCCTGGATCTTATCCAAGGCCTTGGCAACAATGGACATCACCTGGGCGTACTCCTTCAGAAGCCGACCTCAGAATCAGTGAAGGTCTGCAGCTTCAGCTGCGTCATCACCCTGTGGACAGCTCCCCTCTTCTTCTCCAGCAGGTTGTTGAGGACAACAACAGAGTCATAGGTGGAGTTCCATCTGGTACTGTTGGGGACCACCAGCCTCCTCTTCAACTCGTCCAGAATGCTGTCTGCCGACACCGTGCTGCGGCTCTGCTGGTTCCACAGCGCCTGTGCCTTGGACATGGTATTCCTGTAGGCCGCCTTGAACGGAGCGCTGTCAAGCGCCTTGTCGACATCCACGCTGGCTACCAAGTTCAAGGTGTGGACTGCGCACCTCATGTGCACTGGCAGGTTGTGGCCCAGGCCGCTGGACTCTTCAAGGGCGGCCTCAACAGAGATGTACTCCACCTCGTCCACAGCCCCATCCCCGGGATCCACGTCCATGTCCACATCCTCGACGCCCCCCACGTCCGGATCGGCAACAGGCTCAGGAATATCTGGCAAGAGTTCAGCTTCTGTGCCAAACTGTACAAACGCCTTGACGAAGTTGCTGCCGTTGTCCGTCGTGGTCCTCGTCACCTTGTCCTGCAGGTGGAACTTGTAATGGGTGTCCACCATGGCCTCGGCGAGAACATCAAAAGTGTGACGCCCTCTGAGCCGAGAGCAGGCCAGGATGGCATACTGTCTCGTGCGGGTCTTGGGGTCCAGCCAGTGTGCCGTCATCCCCAGGTACGACTTGTTGTGGGCCGACCAGCAGTCCGCGGTGGTCGCCACCAAGGGGACATCCTTCAGCAATCTGTAATTAAAAATTATAAATTGTAAAGAGACATAAGTTGTAAAATTAAAAATATATAATTAAGTAATGACTATGTCTATCTATATTTATTAATTTTAATAAGCAAGTCATATGATATGATTTGCTTAAGGGGACCATCTGACGTATTTTGGGAATAATCGAAAAAATATGGAATTCGGGTTTTTTCGCTCATCAACAGAGGCAACATGGCAACTAGATCGTGGAGGTGGGAGTAGAGAATTTGGCGGAAAATTGACTTAGATTTGGCTAACAAAAATCAAACTTATTTTATGCAAAAACTTATTATTATATTATATATATTATAATATATAGATTATATTATAGATTAATCATAGTCAAGATAAAATGGTATGAAAAAAATATGAAATACCAATAATAATAATTTAATAAACTTTTATAAATTATAAATACCTTATAAGATACTCCTCCAGCTGGTTATGACTGGCCAAGATCCTCCTACCCAGGGTGCGGCGGGACATCGACGTCTTGCTGGGATTCAGCGTCTTGATCAAGCTGACAAGGGTGGGGGACTCCACTACATGCAGCGGTAGCATGTTGCAGACGAACAGGTCCACAATCCTTGTGTCCACCACAGACTGACGGACGCCAGTGCCAGCAGCTGATTGGCCAAACGCCTCACCAATGGTGGGCTGGCGTATTTTCTTTGCAGGTGGCTGCGACGACTGGCTGCTGCTCCTGCTACTGGCACTGCTACCAGAAGATTGCCTGTGTTTCCCACGGGAAGAGCCGGCCTTGATCCTCTCCTCAAACTGGATGGCATGCGCTGGGTGGTTCCTTTTGACATGCGACTTCAAGTTGTAGAGGCTCGACGCGTGTCCCTTGATGGTGGTCTCCTTGGGCTGGCACAAGACGCACCGGAAGTACAAGAGGTTGGCGTTTCTCTTATCCCTTGACATAAAGCCAAAGTAGTCCTCCAGGTGGGGCCACGGGTTCTGAGACTCCTGGTTGGGCTGGTCCTGGCGGACCTGGCCATCAACAGGCCCAACATCCTCAGGCGGAACCAAAACGTCTTCACTTTCCATTGCAAAAACTTGTAGACTCGGTAAACTGACGAAAATATGCTTATGATAACGTACGCTGTCGCTGACACTGTAAGACTGTAACGTCGTAAGTGAACTGAACTGCAGAATTACACAACGCTGCTCAGCTGCTGCTGCGTCGACCAATCACGTCTTGTGTTTACACGTAGTCAGCCAATAGCGTGCCAGACTGACTGTTGCAGACACGCTCAGAACAGACTGGAACAAACATGTATGATTTTAGGGTTAGCGGACTTAAAGTTAGCGGAACTAAATTTAGCGGAAGCTAATTGGTCCGCTAACGGTTCTCAAAGTTAGCGGAAACGCTAATCCGCTAACGGAAAAGTTAGCTTCGCTAATTAACGGTTAGCGGATTAGCGGAACCGTGCCCACCCCACCACTGGTGCTTTGCTAGTTTTGAGACAGATCGATGTGCGTTTTAATTCTCCGATTTGGAGCTAGATAAATAAATATATATGTATACACTACACCATCATTCATGCCGCTGGCAGCTGGTGGCGCTGCCAGCTGGCCTCCTCTACATGTTTGCACTCTCCTGGCTGACAGATGGCTGCCTCTACATCCTTGTACATTAATATATATATGTATACACTAAGCCAAGACAATTGAATGTTACACCTTCTAAGCCAACTGGCTCTGATGCTAAAGCCGACCAGGATGGCTGGTCAAGACATCATTATGCATCGAGACATGCCAGCGTGACCATCTCTTCTCTCTCCTCTCTTTATTACCCTTGTTAGGCTAGACTACCCCTCTTCCCCCTTCATGCATTCCCCCATGGGGTTCTAACCCCCTCTCCTCTTGTTGCATACACTCCTCCCCACCTTGGAGGGTCTAAACCCCCTCCCCCTCATTATTGATCATGTTGCATTCAATTGATCTGCACTCTACATTTTTGCGGGATACTACTGGATTGCGTAGTGTGTAAAATGCATGCATGTTTAGTGAAGAATAGAGGGAGAAGTGTGTGTTTGAGAGTATGCTGGACTGCTCATAGGGTAGATGAAACATGAAAAGAGGTCAGCTAAAGAGGACAGTCACAGGAAAAACGGGAGTTCCAGCACTCCCTATCTCCTGCCTAACATCCTCCCCAGAGTACTTCCCTGGTCGATTGGTGTCTACAAGATATATATATATATATATATATATTATATATATTATATATATATATATATATATATATGAGGAAGTAGGAAAATATGGAAGGAATGCAGTGACAGTTTGCCGCTAAAAAAAAAGAACTAAAAGGTCTTTTATATATATATATATATATATATATATATATATATATATATGTTACGTCCAAACATCTAAATCGCTCAGTGAGTGAAAAAAACAGCCACAACGCGTTGTGGATGCACCTAAGTGACCACACACACACCGATGTTCGATTTTTTTGAGCTTCATGGCCGTTCTCAAACAACCACAACCCGTTGTGGACGATTCGGATATGACCACAACGCGTTGTGGCTGGTTTTTTCGCTCACTGAGCGATTTCGATGTTTGGGCGTAACATATATATATATATATATATATATATATATATACTGTGTGTGTGTGTGTATATATATATATAATTTTTTTTTTTAAGTTCGGGAAGAACCGATTCGCCTCTATTTGAAAGGGCATATCTCGGCGGAAAAACAAAGAAAAAGTGAGAGGAAAGACAGAGGAAAAAGAAAGTGTGGAAAAGAAAGTGTGGAGGGGACAGTCGAAGTGGAAAAAGACCAAGGATGACAAGGACTGCAGGGTCGAGCCCCATCACCCTTGGGTGCTAGGGCCGGGAGGGCGCACGTGAAACCTCCAGGAACAAGCACGTACAAACGAGGACAAAGAGCACTCAAGAGCACGAGCTTAGAACCCCCTTGCGGGGATATATATATATATACTGTATATATATATATACATATATATATATATACTGTATATATATACATATACATATCGTAAAGAACGACGCTTGTATAGGAGATATTCCGCGCAAGACGAGAAAGAGAAAACAACAAATGAAAAAATGAAGTACCACCTGGGAATCGAACCCGGGATCTTCCGATTGCCGGTCAGACGCGATAACCACTACACCATGGACTTCACTCTTCCAAATGCCGTAATTCCTCTACATACTCGCAGAAACCAATGCCCCAAGGGGGCACCTCCCGCATGCCGTAACATTATATACATTCAACTGCAAAGAACACGCAGTATAAATAACGTAAAGAACGACGCTTGTATAGGAGATATTCCGCGCAAGACGAGAAAGAGAAAACAACAAATGAAAAAATGAAGTACCACCTGGGAATCGAACCCGGGATCTTCCGATTGCCGGTCAGACGCGATAACCACTACACCATGGACTTCACTCTTCCAAATGCCGTAATTCCTCTACATACTCGCAGAAACCAATGCCCCAAGGGGGCACCTCCCGCATGCCGTAACATTATATACATTCAACTGCAAAGAACACGCAGTATAAATAACGTAAAGAACGACGCTTGTATAGGAGATATTCCGCGCAAGACGAGAAAGAGAAAACAACAAATGAAAAAATGAAGTACCACCTGGGAATCGAACCCGGGATCTTCCGATTGCCGGTCAGACGCGATAACCACTACACCATGGACTTCACTCTTCCAAATGCCGTAATTCCTCTACATACTCGCAGAAACCAATGCCCCAAGGGGGCACCTCCCGCATGCCGTAACATTATATACATTCAACTGCAAAGAACACGCAGTATAAATAACGTAAAGAACGACGCTTGTATAGGAGATATTCCGCGCAAGACGAGAAAGAGAAAACAACAAATGAAAAAATGAAGTACCACCTGGGAATCGAACCCGGGATCTTCCGATTGCCGGTCAGACGCGATAACCACTACACCATGGACTTCACTCTTCCAAATGCCGTAATTCCTCTACATACTCGCAGAAACCAATGCCCCAAGGGGGCACCTCCCGCATGCCGTAACATTATATACATTCAACTGCAAAGAACACGCAGTATAAATAACGTAAAGAACGACGCTTGTATAGGAGATATTCCGCGCAAGACGAGAAAGAGAAAACAACAAATGAAAAAATGAAGTACCACCTGGGAATCGAACCCGGGATCTTCCGATTGCCGGTCAGACGCGATAACCACTACACCATGGACTTCACTCTTCCAAATGCCGTAATTCCTCTACATACTCGCAGAAACCAATGCCCCAAGGGGGCACCTAGCGCATGCCGTAACATTATATACATTCAACTGCAAAGAACACGCAGTATAAATAACGTAAAGAACGACGCTTGTATAGGAGATATTCCGCGCAAGACGAGAAAGAGAAAACAACAAATGAAAAAATGAAGTACCACCTGGGAATCGAACCCGGGATCTTCCGATTGCCGGTCAGACGCGATAACCACTACACCATGGACTTCACTCTTCCAAATGCCGTAATTCCTCTACATACTCGCAGAAACCAATGCCCCAAGGGGGCACCTCCCGCATGCCGTAACATTATATACATTCAACTGCAAAGAACACGCAGTATAAATAACGTAAAGAACGACGCTTGTATAGGAGATATTCCGCGCAAGACGAGAAAGAGAAAACAACAAATGAAAAAATGAAGTACCACCTGGGAATCGAACCCGGGTTCGATTCCCAGGTGGTACTTCATTTTTTCATTTGTTGTTTTCTCTTTCTCGTCTTGCGCGGAATATCTCCATACAAGCGTCGTTCTTTACGTTATTTATACTGCGTGTTCTTTGCAGTTGAATGTATATAATGTTACGGCATGCGGGAGGTGCCCCCTTGGGGCATTGGTTTCTGCGAGTATGTAGAGGAATTACGGCATTTGGAAGAGTGAAGTCCATGGTGTAGTGGTTATCGCGTCTGACCGGCAATCGGAAGATCCCGGGTTCGATTCCCAGGTGGTACTTCATTTTTTCATTTGTTGTTTTCTCTTTCTCGTCTTGCGCGGAATATCTCCTATACAAGCGTCGTTCTTTACGTTATTTATACTGCGTGTTCTTTGCAGTTGAATGTATATAATGTTACGGCATGCGGGAGGTGCCCCCTTGGGGCATTGGTTTCTGCGAGTATGTAGAGGAATTACGGCATTTGGAAGAGTGAAGTCCATGGTGTAGTGGTTATCGCGTCTGACCGGCAATCGGAAGATCCCGGTTCGATTCCCAGGTGGTACTTCATTTTTTCATTTGTTGTTTTCTCTCTCGTCTTGCGCGGAATATCTCCTATACAAGCGTCGTTCTTTACGTTATTTATACTGCGTGTTCTTTGCAGTTGAATGTATATAATGTTACGGCATGCGGGAGGTGCCCCCTTGGGGCATTGGTTTCTGCGAGTATGTAGAGGAATTACGGCATTTGGAAGAGTGAAGTCCATGGTGTAGTGGTTATCGCGTCTGACCGGCAATCGGAAGATCCCGGGTTCGATTCCCAGGTGGTACTTCATTTTTTCATTTGTTGTTTTCTCTTTCTCGTCTTGCGCGGAATATCTCCTATACAAGCGTCGTTCTTTACGTTATTTATACTGCGTGTTCTTTGCAGTTGAATGTACATATACATATATATGTTAACCCCCCTTTATGGCCCTTTGTCGGTTCGGATTCGACGGGGGGGTTCTGGTTACGGAGGCTGCAACGGATGTTTCTTCTTTATACTTTTCTATAATTCTTTTCGGTCGCCTTAAATGGTGGGTCGCCACTCTGTTAATTCTTTTCTTCCAATGATTCTCTGATCCTTTTTCTTATACTAAAATTATCGACTTTTCTTTTATAACTTGTCGACTTACTGACTGAGTTCCTGCAGAGAGCACGGCTCGAAGGAAAAAGATAAAAACTTCTTTTACTGTGGTTTACTTCTTAAAAATTACAGGTATTGCTCTGAATTTACAAGGGTAGAGGTTCGACCTCTTTCGACCATGGCTCAGGCCGGAATCTAAAAATATATTAAGGAGGCAAGGGGCCTCTGCCCCTCCTAATGAGGTGCTAATCTGAAGTACAATGATGAAGTGCAACGATGAAGTGCTAATCTGAAGTGCTAATCAGAAGTGGTGTATTTTTTTACAAGTACAGTATAATATAGTCTAAATGTTTGGGGGAGACAATCGAAGGTTAAGTTTCCCCCCTTTTTAAACACATAATCAGATGTTTTTTTTGAAAGATTTCAACTAAAAAAATATAAATAAAAAGAACAACAGTATCGCCGATTCTACATTTTTGACCGCAATATCATTTCGTAATAGCACATAAGCACAATTTTGAGTACATGACTGAGTACGTATTAATTTTGGTTCATTACAATTACAATTACGATTACAATTACCATTAATTCATATTTACTCATTGTTTAATTACACTTCTATTAAAGTACATTCTTACATTATAAATTAAATCATTACATTTAATTACAGTTTCACTGAAGTACATTACAAGTTATTGTTAATTACAGTTAATTACAATTAAACAGTTACTACAACTTGGTTTTGTTTTTACAGACAATTAAGATGTTAGAAATATATACAAAGTACATGGGCACATAACACACATGATATGACATAACGCATGATATGTTATAAATTCGAATCAGAGCGAAAGGAGACTTTTTTTACCTTAGAAGCGTTCAATTCTGTCGGTCAGCGGAATTCGATCACTTACTAAGCATTGTTTTGAGTTCACCTCGGGAGGTCATATAATTAAAAATAAAAATGAAAAAAATAATACGAGAACGTTTTTTCGCGTTCTCGAACGAACCTAAAGTTTTGCATTTCATGATTGACACGAGTAAACATAGACTGATAAGTTGATAGGGCATAAGTAGACAATAGGTAGATGAATGAATAAGTAATAAAATTAATAAAGGATAGCGGTCGAGAAAGAACATGAATGTAAGAATGAGTATGGTTCAATAATAATGTTTATGCTACATAACATATAAATAATGACTTCTATAGAGTGTTTAGTCCTTAGGGAAATAAATGACGGGAAAATGTGACGTCATAGTTATTGAATTTTTACGTATAGTACAAATCATTGTTAGGAAGATTTACAAGAACGAATTAGAGACACAGAGTGGGAAACGTAAAGAGAATAAAGTTATTTTGTGACGTCATAGTGTATAAGTCATTATTAGAAAGATGAATTAGAAAAATACAGGAATGAATAAAGACGTACAAATCGAAATTCTATCCAAAACTCGCTTATGTGATTTTTGGTTTCTTATGTAAAAATGGACAATGAATTCGTATAATGATGGTGTGGAATTGTTCATTGTTCACTTTTTACATTACTCTCCCCTTTTAAAATGATATTTATACAATAATTTAATAGGGTACCATTAATACAATACAAATGAGAAAATAACATCCTAACAGGGTACCATTAGTTACAATACAAATTTTATACAGAACGATTTCGCGTGGTTGAGTACAATGCAGAGTATCCAAATTTTTAAAATGACACTTGCTTACAAAATATAAAAAATCAAAGATTAATACTTTAGTTTAGACAAACATTTAATATGATTAATACATTAATTTAGACAACCAATTAAGTTAGACAAACAATGATATGGTTAAAATTTTTAGCAACATTTTTTTTTTTTTTTTTTTTCTGTGGGGAAAATTACATTCACAGTGAATAGGTAAAAGGGAAAAATATAAATCGTACAATCTATAAGCTAATTTTTATTGACTAGTGTAGGTAAAAATAGAATTACGTAATAGATGATGTATAGACCTGTGGTCTAATGTGTATTTATGTTTGTTGGGTACAAAGTGTGTATTTTATAAGTTCGAGAGACATTAGCTGAGAGGATTGTTAAATCTGAATAAATGCATGAGCAAGATATATTAGGAAGCAAAAATGATTAAGATTATATAGCATAGTTTGCACTTACGTAATGAAATAGTTTTATTGTGATATTCAATGATTTTAGCATAAGGTTTGTATATATATAGTATATATATAGTGTGCATGCATTTTTATTGACTGTTGTAGGTACAAATCGAATTACGTAGTGGATGGATGTATAGACCTGTGGTCAAATGTGTAGGGATTTGGAAGTTTTTTTTGAATTAACAAAGTTTAAAAATGATGTATAATAATTTAAGATGGGTTATAAAATCTTTTAAGTTTAAAGAAATGTATAATGGTCATCAAAGAGTTAAAAATAAAAAAAACACAACTTAACATAAATTGAGCCATCGTACCAAAGAGGAATTAACCATGGTTGAACCATTTCTCTGGTTGACAGTTCAACTGGGGTTGGGGGTGTTAAAATAAAAAAAAAAAAGACAAAGGTTGGAGTACGACATTCGGGGGAATTGAGTGACTAAGCGGGGGATATAAGTTTGAAATTGACAATTACATCTTTTCGTGAGCACTTTGCTCTTTTTTTTTTTTCTTTTTTTTTTAAAGATTGCTTGTCACACTACTTAGAACAAAAACTAAAAAAGTTGAACAAACGGAGGGACGGCATGTTCCTCATATACATTATAATAATTACCAAAATCATTACAAACAATTGTAAAAACGGTTTTGTGACAATTAATGAATTACATAACTATATATCTATATACGTAACAATGGCATGAAAAGAAAAGACAGATAGGTCAATTTTCTTCTCACAAACACACAAAAAAAGATTAACTAAAGACACAAACGGGTCAATTCAGGTTGAATTTAATTCTCTTTTACACAAAAAAAAAGGTTGAATTAAATTCTCTTGAACAACAAAAAAAAGGTTGAATTCAATTGACTGCATTGTAATGAATGGGTATTTGAAACTAACAGAGACTGACTTAAAACAAAACTCTCTGACTTCAAATAAAACTCTAACTTCGAATCTAACTCTGACTTCGAATCTAACTCTGACTTCGAATCTAACTCTGACTTCGAATCTAACTCTGACTTCGAATCTAACTCTGACTTGAACTCTATCAAGTATTTCTATAAAAATCTCTGGGGCGGTTGCCCGTCTTGGCGCAACCTTTTGACTTGACCTCTTATCAAGTATTCTGAAACTATCTGACTTGAACTCTTATCAAGTAGTATCTTGAAACTTAAACTGTCTTGCACTTGAACTGCTATCAAGTGAAGATTAACTGAAAACGGAAAATGACTGCACTTGATCTTTATCAAGTGGAGACGATTAACCTCTGGGGTTTGGTTGCCCCTCTTGGTGCAACCTTCTGACTTCAAAACTGACTTAAAAAAAAATGACTTCAAAAATGACTTCAAAAAATGACTTCAAAATTACTTCAAGTATCTCTCTAAATCTATAAACTCTCTGTAAACTCTCTGTAAACTCTCTCTCTCTCTTAATTTGCAAGTCAATTCAATTCAGTAATTGAAAAAAATTTGCAAACAAAAAAATAAAAAAAATGTAAACAATATTTCACTCTGGTATTATTATGTTTGGTACATAAAATAAAATTATTCTGTACTGAATATAACAGTGAAAATAACTAATTCTTTCTGAAATTAATTCTCTCTGAAATTAATCCTCTGTTACAATAAACTTTCTGTTACAATAAACTTTCTGTTACAATAAACTTTCTGTTACAATTAACTCTCTTACAATAACTGTTTCACTAAAAAAAAGTGTATCACTGGTGTATGGAATGTTCACTGTGTTTCTTGTAAATTCTGACTTGATACTCATTATTAACTGTTAATAATAGTGACTTTTCAAGTGTTTATAAATTTCTTAAAAAAACAACTCTTACTTAACAAGATTCCTACGGCGAAATCCTTAGAGACGTGTCCTGAAGACGTCTTGCTGGCTACTTGTTCCTGGATGAAAACTAGGCGTGAAGAACTTGGAGTCGTGACGCACCGGTTCAAGGGTGGATGTTACGAACTAGAAGTCGTGACACGCCGGTCAACTGGTTTTATCCTGAGGCAGGGTAATTTCTATCTTGGCCAAAGAGTGGCCTCTTCTTAAAAATCTTCTTAAAGTAATCTTCTTCTTAAAGTAATCTTCTTCTTCGTAAAATAATCTTCTTATTATCCTCATGCAGGGTAATTTCTCTCTTGGCCAAAGAGTGGCCTCTTCTTAAAAAACTTCTTGTTAAACATCTTGTTAAACATCTTCTTGTTAAACATCTTCTTGTTAAACATCTTCTGGTTAAAATCTTCTGGTTAAAATCTTCTTCTTCTTAAAATAATCTTCTCATCCTGGCAATAGGGCGCCACTTTTGTTTATCCTGGCCATAGGGTCGCAAGCTTTTTTAGAATCTTCTTATCTTCTTCTTCTTATCCTGGCTGGGTCTGGGGTGTCTCGTATAGACGAGGCGTTCTTGTTAAGGGGCAAGGGGCCTCTGCCCCCTCCCCGCAGCGAGGCTGCAGTCGAAAGAAGAGTCTCGAATGAAGTTCTCTGATGAAGTCCAATGACGAAGTGGCAATCTGAAGTCGCTTGATGAAGTTCAAATATGAAGTCCAACGATGAAGTCGAATGAGAAGTGCTAATCAGAAGTGGTGTATTTTTTTACAAGTACAGTATAATATAGTCTAAATGTTTGGGGGAGACAATCGAAGGTTAAGTTTCCCCCCTTTTTAAACACATAATCAGATGTTTTTTTTGAAAGATTTCAACTAAAAAAAATATAAATAAAAAAGAACAACAGTATCGCCGATTCTACATTTTTGACCGCAATATCATTTCGTAATAGCACATAAGCACAATTTTGAGTACATGACTGAGTACGTATTAATTTTGGTTCATTACAATTACAATTACGATTACAATTACCAATTAATTCATATTTACTCATTGTTTAATTACACTTCTATTAAAGTACATTCTTACATTATAAATTAAATCATTACATTTAATTACAGTTTCACTGAAGTACATTACAAGTTATTGTTAATTACAGTTAATTACAATTAAACAGTTACTACAACTTGGTTTTGTTTTTACAGACAATTAAGATGTTAGAAATATAATACAAAGTACATGGGCACATAACACACATGATATGACATAACGCATGATAATGTTATAAATTCGAATCAGAGCGAAAGGAGACTTTTTTTACCTTAGAAGCGTTCAATTCTGTCGGTCAGCGGAATTCGATCACTTACTAAGCATTGTTTTGAGTTCACCTCGGGAGGTCATATAATTAAAAATAAAAATGAAAAAATAATACGAGAACGTTTTTTCGCGTTCTCGAACGAACCTAAAGTTTTGCATTTCATGATTGACACGAGTAAACATAGACTGATAAGTTGATAGGGCATAAGTAGACAATAGGTAGATGAATGAATAAGTAATAAAATTAATAAAGGATAGCGGTCGAGAAAGAACATGAATGTAAGAATGAGTATGGTTCAATAATAATGTTTATGCTACATAACATATAAATAATGACTTCTATAGAGTGTTTAGTCCTTAGGGAAATAAATGACGGGAAAATGTGACGTCATAGTTATTGAATTTTTACGTATAGTACAAATCATTGTTAGGAAGATTTACAAGAACGAATTAGAGACACAGAGTGGGAAACGTAAAGAGAATAAAGTTATTTTGTGACGTCATAGTGTATAAGTCATTATTAGAAAGATGAATTAGAAAAATACAGGAATGAATAAAGACGTACAAATCGAAATTCTATCCAAAACTCGCTTATGTGATTTTTGGTTTCTTATGTAAAAATGGACAATGAATTCGTATAATGATGGTGTAGGAATTGTTCATTGTTCACTTTTTACACATATATATATATATATATATATATATATATATATATATATATATATATAAATATATATATATATATATATATATATATATACTGTATATATATACACATATATATATATATATATATATACTGTGTGTGGTGTGTGTGTATATATACACACACACACACACACACACACACACACACACACACACACACGAGGGTAATTCAATAAGTATCCGCACTTTTTATTTTCACATCTGATAGATTACAAACACATCACTTCTCAACAAAGTCTCCCTGTTTCTCAATAAACTTAGTCCAGCGATCTACAAGCTTCCAAATGCCATCACAAAAGAATGTTTTTGGCTGTGTGCGTAGCCAGCATGCACCGCCTCCTTCAGGTCATCATCGCCTTGGAATCGGTGACCTCTGAAAGCGTCTTCTAGTGGACAAAACAGGTAAAAATCCGAAGGTGCCAGGTCTGGACTGTAGGCTAGATGGTCGAGAACTTAAAATTTAAGTTCTTGAAGGCATTTTCTAGTTTGTGCAGCGGTATGAGGGCGCGCATTGTCGTGTAACAGAATAACACCTTCCGACAATCTCCCTCTCCGTTTTGTGCGAATTGCTTGCTTTAACTCATTCCGAAGCATGTCAGAATACGAATAATGATAATGATAACCTTGAACATTATCTAGAGCGTGGAACTACAGTAACAATTTGGGCGGAAGCTAACCAAAGGTTATATAAAAGACCTTTTAGTTCGTTTTTTTAGCGGCAAACTGTCACGGCATTCCTTCCATATTTTTCTACTTCCTCATATATATATATATATATATATATATATATATATATATATATATATATATATATATCTTGTAGATATATATACTACAAGATATATATACTTGTAGATATATACTACAAGATATATATATACTTGTAGATATACAGGGTGGGGCACGGGAATCAAGTGTTTTTTGAATAGCTAGTAATCGGCCATTAGGAATGGGAGGGGCGTGCGGTAGGTAGCATTCCATTCCTGGGTTCATAGCATTTAACTTTAACTAACACTCACCTTTATCTTTCAGGTGCCATCATGGAGCAGTGGACGTTAGAACACCGCATGTTCGCGTATGATCATTTTGTTAGGAGTGGCGAGTCAGTGACAGCAGTTCAGCGTGCGTTTCGCCGCAGATTCAACATTCATCGAAATGACTCTGTTCCCGCTCGTGACACAATCTTACGTTGGGTTAACAATCTTCGAACAGGAGGCTCAATAATGAAAACAAAACCGAAAGGGGCCGCAACGCACTGTGCGTACTCCAGAGAACGTTGAAAGGGTCAGACAAGCGATGTTGCAAAGCCCAGGCCGCTCTGCTCGGAGACATTCAGCTGCACTCGGAATCAGCAATCGTACTGTTAGACGGATTTTGCATGAAGAATTACATTTTCACCCATACAAGTTAGCGATGGTGCAGGAATTGAATGTAAACGATTGCCCCAACGACTGAATTTTGCACAGGAAATGCTTGCACTTTATGAGCAGAATGAAAACATGATGGTGGTAATGAGTGATGAAGCCCATTTCCACCTTAATGGGGCCGTCAACAATCAAAACTGTCGGTATTGGGCTGCTGAAAATCCGCGACAACTCCATGAAAAACCGCTGCATAGCCCTAAGGTTACAGTTTGGTGCGCGGTGGGAAAGTTTGGCGTCATCGGTCCCTATTTCTTCGAACAAAATGGGGTTACCGTTACCATAACATCTGGGCGTTACATGAGATGGTGAACACCTTTTTCATCCCTGAGTTACGAAGAAGGCGTATTGCTCGTCGACATTTGTGGTTTCAGCAAGATGGGGCCACGCCACACACCGCCAGAGCGTCAATGGCTGTTCTTCGCCCCCTGTTTCCCAACCATCTCATTTCGAGATTTGGTGACATTGCATGGCCCCCTCGGTCCCCTGACTTGTCCACATGTGACTTCCTTCTATGGGGGTACCTCAAGTCACGTGTCTACGAGGACAAGCCCCGTACATTAGATGCATTGAAGGAAGCGATCCGTCAACAAATCATCCAAATCAACAGAGACCTGCTGGGAAGAGTGGAGGCCAATTTTCGTAAACGCCTTCAACAATGCGTCGACGGCCAAGGACATCATATGCCAGATATAATTTTCGGTACATGATTATTATGACATGAAATGCTATGTTCTTACGAATGTTGTTCTACCAATATATTTTCTTTACAAAAATAAATATCATTTTCCTGATTATTCCAAAAACACTTGGTTCCCGTGCCCCACCCTTTATATACTGCATTCCCCCTTTGGGGTCTAATCCCCTCTCCTCTTCTTGCATACACTCGTCCCCCATGTATGTTTAGTGAAGAATAGAAGGAGAAGTGTATGTTTGAGAGTATGCTGGACTGCTCATAGGGTAGATGAAACACGAAAAAAGGTCAGCTGAAGAGGACAGTCACAGAAAAAAACGGGAGTTCCAGCACTAGGAATTTCCTAGGGCCATAGGAAAAATACTGATTAACCCTTACGTTAGATAGTTGGACGGAAAAAGAATGATAATGTGTCGAAAGTCTGGTACCGCGTGCTCTCCTTAAAGGAGGAGGCATGCAGTTAGAGAGTTCAGAAGAGCAGTGTCCGTTACAACAACGATAGTAAAAAGAGAGTGGGGCAACATTGCGGTGAAGATAGAGAGAATTAAGACAGTCAGTGAGAGGCGGGGAAATGATGAGACGAAAAACCTTTGATTCCACACAGTCAAGTGGAGCTATGTGGGTTGAGCCACCACACAATAAGAAGCATACTCCATTCAGGACGGACAAGACCCCACTATATGAAAGAAATTACGTGAATTAAAGCTGATTGTCTCAATTAATTTATCTATAAATAAAAAAAACTTTGCGTGGTTTTGAGTGGAGTTGCGGAGTAACAAATATCTCTTTCGTTCATTCGCCTGTTATGATTGGCTGACTCACGTAAAGTGGGCGGAGCTAATGTCTCTCGCTCAGTCGCCTGTTTGGGTCGGATCTATCAAGATGAGCGGCGTTAAAGATCACGAAGTGATCACAAGCCCTACCCGTAGGGTAGGGAGCCGAAGACGCGGCTTGTTAATTAAAAAATATACATATGAAAAATAAGTGAAGGAATAATTCTTAATTACATAGCAAATATTATAATTATCGAAATAACATTTAAAAACAAAATGTGGATCAGAAAAACTTTTAAAAGTGAATACTCGGTATGAAACAGTGTCCACTCTGAAGTAGGTCAGCTTTGCAGTCGAAGGAACTATTGAGACTATTTACTTAACTGCATAAAAAAAAAAAATACTACTACATTCCTAAAATTTTTACCTACAAGTTGCGCATCAGTTACACATTTTGACGTAACCATCGTGTAACACTGAACTCAATGTGTAACATTAGCGTAACTCTTGAGCTTTAGCAAAAGTAAAACCCTTGTCCGCTATTTGCTTCTGTAACCTTTTATTGTTGGTTTTTTCCCTTTTAAATGCATAACTTAGGTGCAACGGGTAATTGAAATTACGAACATACAGTACGTTACTTTTGTGCTATGAAGAATATTTCTGAATATTCATTATAAGATTGTTTAGTTTGAAAGGAGAGATGCGCAAAAATTAATTTAAAGCGGGCCATTGTGACTTTTATTCCAATTGATTATATAGTATTATAAAGTGTCGTTCGTTTTATACGGGTGTCCCAAAAAAAAACTATATACTCTTTATAGCATCATATATTTTATAATTTAAAAAAAACCAAACAATATATTGTTATAGCATTTGCCAATGAAAGGTAAATTAGTAATCTAAGTGATCAAAATGTTATAGCGAGTTGTTTGCATATAAAATTTAATTAACTACGCCAAGTGCTCAAAATGTTCTCCAGCGGCATGAATGCACTTTCAATACAACAAAATCCTGTGGTCTGATGAAGCTACCTTCAAGCTGAATGGCACAGTAAATCGACACAACTGCAGGTACTGGTCACTTGATAATCCACACGTTTATGTGGATAAACATGTTAATTTACCAGGATTAACAGCATGGTGTGGTTTATCAGCCAGGGGTTTGGTTGGACCATTTTTCTTTAATGGGACAGTTACCGGTGCCGCATATCTCGACATGCTGCGGACAGAAATTATACCTGCAGTTCGGAAGTTGTTTGGAAACGACGACTTTTACTTTCAACAAGATGGAGCCCCCCCTCATTATCATTGTGATGTCAGAAGGTACCTCGATGAAACGTTGCCTAACTGTTAGATTGGACGAAGAGGAAACGTTGAGTATCCTCCACGTTCACCGGACTTGACTCCACTTGATTTTTACTTGTGGGGCTACCTGAAGGATGCAGTTTATGGTACAAGACCTGCAACACTCGAACACCTTAAGGATGCAATTAGGGAAAAGTGCGGGACCATCACAGCATCCACATTAGTCCATGTCTGCGAATCAGTTAGTCGACGCATTCAAAATTGCATTCATGCCGCCGGAGAACATTTTGAGCACTTGGCGTAGTTAATTAAATTTTATATGCAAACAACTCGCTATAACATTTTGATCACTTAGATTACTAATTTACCTTTCATTGGCAATTGCTATAACAATATATTGTTTGGTTTTTTTTAAATTATAAAATATATGATGCTATAAAGAGTATATAGTTTTTTTGGGACACCCTATATATAAAATAGTTTAATACATTCGAACAGATTATGTCTAAAGTGAAATTACATACTGAAGTTTAATTATAAATTTGAGTTTGACTTAAATGCCTAATTGTTAAATTTTATGATGTAAGCCTTTTTTCGATATTTTTAAATGTTTTCTTTGTAAAAGTATCTCATGTTTCATAAATAAAGTTCTGAATTATACTTTTTTATTTATATTAAATCACGTAGTTTATATAGTAACATTATATTAAGCACGTTAAATCTTTCAAAATAGACAGAAGTAAATTGCAGGAGAAATAATCTATACAAAAAAAGGGAGTCCTGTCCGTCCGTCCGTCCGTCCCTCTGTATTCCGGATTGGCTGAAAGATAGTGACACCATAGACACGTCATAAAATGGGCGGAGCTCTAGCGTGTGCTTTTCACTCGATGCATTTACGATTCAGCGAACAAAATTCAAATTTTTTTTAATTAGACAAAAATTTGAATTTTTAAAAACCTATATATTAGTAGACATGCTAAGTGACTTTTCACTTCAAATCATGATGCAAAGGTCCCCTTTGGTATGGAAGTTCCTTAGGGCCATAGAAAAAAATTTAGCCAAAGACACAAATTGCATCTTAAATCCAAGATGGCCGCCGTCGGCCATATTGGAAAACATGGCCGCCGTCGGCCATATTGGAAAACATGGCCGACTCAGAGCCAAGGAACCGTTTGTCATAGAAACTATTATGATACACGTTTTCCAGCTAATTTGAGGTCGCTGAACTCATGTCTGGCATCAATTTTACATTTGGAAGGCATTTAAAGGTAAAATCCTGGAAATGATACACAAAGTTGACATTTTGATAAAATTTATGAAAACGGAATTTAGAGGCATGGAAGCAAGATTGCACATTGAATGATAAATTTACAAGTTCTGTGGCATCTAGATAGTATAATTGATACATAGTATACTCGACCAATAACTAGCCGACTCAAATATATCATCACACAATGTTGTGACAATGTAAGCACATTCATGACATTCCTTCGTTCAGCACTAACCTGATTCCTCATCTATCTGTACCTCACTCATCTTACCAGTGTAGAAGCACGAACCTTTACATCTACATAGATACATGCAGGGCTGCCCCTGCATGTAGCACTTACAAGGAGCCTTACAGTCTCTCTTACACTGGAAAATGAAAGCTCTGGTATGCCCGCGTAATGGTGGGAGTTGTGGTGTAGACTAAAGTTGGCGCAGAGTCGGGGGATTCTTGCTGCCATCCCCATTCCATTCTGACCAGGATTGATGTAGCTGATCGCCCTGCGGATGACTTTCATCCCATGCCAAACCATGGGATTTGAATTTTTAAAAACCTATATATTAGTAGACATGCTAAGTGACTTTTCACTTCAAATCATGATGCAAAGGTCCCCTTTGGTATGGAAGTTCCTTAGGGCCATAGAAAAAAATTTAGCCAAAGACACAAATTGCATCTTAAATCCAAGATGGCCGCCGTCGGCCATATTGGAAAACATGGCCGCCGTCGGCCATATTGGAAAACATGGCCGACTCAGAGCCAAGGAACCGTTTGTCATAGAAACTATTATGATACACGTTTTCAGCTAATTTGAGGTCGCTGAACTCATGTCTGGCATCAATTTTACATTTGGAAGGCATTTAAAGGTAAAATCCTGGAAATGATACACAAAGTTGACATTTTGATAAAATTTATGAAAACGGAATTTAGAGGCATGCAAGCAAGATTGCACATTGAATGATAAATTTACAAGTTCTGTGGCATCTAGATAGTATAATTGATACATAGTATACTCGACCAATAACTAGCCGACTCAAATATATCATCACACAATGTTGTGACAATGTAAGCACATTCATGACATTCCTTCGTTCAGCACTAACCTGATTCCTCATCTATCTGTACCTCACTCATCTTACCAGTGTAGAAGCACGAACCTTTACATCTACATAGATACATGCAGGGCTGCCCCTGCACGTAGCACTTACAAGGAGCCTTACAGTCTCTCTTACACTGGAAAATGAAAGCTCTGGTATGCCCCGCGTAATGGTGGGAGTTGTGGTGTAGACTAAAGTTGGCGCAGAGTCGGGGGATTCTTGCTGCCATCCCCATTCCATTCTGACCAGGATTGATGTAGCTGATCGCCCTACGGATGACTTTCATCCCATGCCAAACCATGGTAGGGCTGTTGGGAGACTCGGTGAACAGATGCAGCATGTATGACTTGGTTGGGGGAATATCAGGATGCTCTGTGATGCTGGCATAGTACCCGGCCCATGAGATCCATTCACTGGCTTCGAGAGTCTGTTTGGATAGAAGGCTTCTGACTCGCTCCAACCACCCGTAGCGTTCTTCAATGATGCTGGTGAGAGAGCGCGAAGCCAGAAGAGGATGACTGTTGGTCTTCAGGGCAGGAACGTGCAGCACTTCATCGTTTGGCAGCGAGACATCCAGATCCATGGTCGTGTAGATAGCTGGCAAGGACCTCACAGCCTTCTTTCCCATCTCAGCTGGATTGAGGATGTCGGCGAGATTCTTGACTTGTTTGCTGTCTGAAGAGAAGTGCTGCTGAATGCTGATGCATGTTCCATGGAGGGCTGATTTTGCCGTCGTAGAGGAAGGGTTGTGATCGATGTTGTCAAAACCGCCTGTGGTGAACACGCCTTGACCTGCTCCCAGTGACCGATGACTGAATTCACTATGTCTGTGCTCAACACTCTCAAACGGTCGTACGAGACGCACAGTCCTCGTTGATGCATAGCATTGATTAGAGATTCACAGCCAGTTTGAAGGTGTAGTTTCATAGACAGATACAGTGATGCTGGTGTTTCCCTCTCCTTGATGTGACGAGGAACACTCCCAGGTTTCTTGGATCTGCTCCCAACAGAGTTGAAGATGATCTGCTGCCCGATGGATGTTGCAACCTTGGACATCTCAGAATCAGGAGCCGACTCATCGATACCTGGTCCATCAAGAAGCATGTGCAAGAATGATCTCAACGTCGGCGGAATGGATTCAGCTTCACATGAGGTTGAGAAGGAGCCTGTGAAAGCCTACTCCATATGGAGATAATCTCGCCGGAGGATCTTGGCTGCTTTGTGGAGGATGGAGACTTCAGTTGATGTATTGTTTTTCGTATCAACTACAGCTTTGCTTAGGTCGTCGTCGAAAACAAGAGACCAGCAACGATTCATTGGTATCACCTTGATGTCAGGAATCATGCGCTCAATATCCTCTCGAAGACGTGTTGTATTGCATTTGATATAGGGAAAACCGAGAGTGGCGAGGCGCTTGTCATAGAGGGCCGTCAAGTCAGTCATTGCCAGTGACGTCCCTGAAACACGATTATCTTCAATAAAGTCAAGTAACTCGTTGAGAACATGTGCTCGGATCACCTGAGTCGCATGACTCTCAGTCGTTCACATCCACCATCGCCGCTTTCCTGTAGAGCCGAGTCAGGCACGCACGATGATAGACGGCATTAATAGCGACCATGTCACCGGCAGAAAGTTTAGCCAACAGACGTTTGTCACCTAACACTCGAGTGCAATCACTGACTTTCTTATCCAAGCCAAGAGTGGAGGCCTTCGTCAGCTCTTTCTTGTTGCCCACTCCGTCACAGAAGAGGCATGGGGTGTCAACTGGTTCGCTCGAAGATGTAGAGGGTGAGGGTAAGGCCTGTGTGATGGACCTGGCACCACTGTTCATGCGGCGGGTTTTCACCGGGCTAACTGACTCTTACCCTTGATGCTTTTTCCTCGCTCTCTGCACTTTTTGATTGTTGACAGCATTCCTGCAACTTTTGTGCCACACTACTTGATTAGACATCATCAGCTGCATTACATTCTGAGCACCGGCACCAGCACCGCCACTAATGTCATCTACGACTACAAAGTCAGGCAACTCCCCTAATTCCTTGAGCTCCTGGATGTTGTCCGTCACTTCTTTATAAGAGGCTGAAAGTCTTTCAGGTTTTTTTTCTCAATTTCACAGATGATGAAGGATTCTTAGTCTGTTCATAGCCTTTGTCTGACTGAGATATGAAGCATAAGCTCCAGTCGCGAGTGTCCATGATGGCAGGCGTGCTTTTAGAGTCACTCATTTCGAATTAATCATTGTGAATCTGAAACATGAAATTGAATTTCTAAAGGTCACAGAACTTAGAAACGTGTGTGATGACTCGTTTTCAGCTAAATTCAGCATGAGAAAGCCATTTCTGAGGTTATTTTGGGGTTTCAGGTTATTTTGGGGTGTCTCACTCCGTCAGTTTGGAAACTGCGGAAAATCCCCAATTTCAACATGGCGGCCAGCGGCCATATTTGATTTTTGCGGTCAAAATGACCTCCAAACCCCATAATAACCCCAGAAATGGATTTCTCATGCTGAATTTAGCTGAAAACGAGTCATCACATACGTTTCTAAGTTAATTGGTTCAAAAGTTAGAAATACGATCATTAGCTTAATTTATGCTGATTAGGCATAAAATTAAACATGTCTATGCATAGATACAATTTGTGTCTTTGGGTAAATTGTTTCCTATGGCCAAAAGGAACTTCCATACCAAAAGGGACCTTTGCATCATGATTTGAAGTGGACACCCTATTTTGTGCACTTAACATGTCTACTGTATAAGCTGTCTGTCTCTCTGTCTGTGTATTTGTCCAGCCCTAAAACACGGAAACGGCTCCTCGAGAGAAAAAATTATGAGGTAAAAGTTGTTTAAAATTAATCGAAACCTACGGGAAAATTATTGAATGTTATAATGTTATAATGTTATGTTATAATGTTTCAGACCAACAAAGACCCTACGATCCACTCATGGCTGGTCTACCTAACTGTGTTCGTAATCGTGTATTGTGTATGTCCTCCGTGGTGGCGGAGGGGACCTACAATTTTACGTGGGTTCCGAACCACAAGAACATAAGAAATTTATGTAAAAACTGCCGGTAATGTGGCAACGACCAATTTTTACGAAACTAAATAATTATCAATTTAAAACTAATTAATTATCGATTTAAAACTAAAGATAGAATCTCTGGATCCAGAGGATCAAGTCATAATAGACTACTATCCACAAATGTTACACTCTATATCTATTTATAACGGAAATGCAAATATATCAGATCCAAAGAATCCAGTCAATTTCATTACAGTATCCATCAAGTCACGGTCCATATCGATTGCGGACCAAGTCAAATTTACAACCATATACATTACAATATATACACTTACGAGGAAAAGTGTAGGTGTGGCTGTAAAGACTGTACAGTAATGTAGAAATGTGTGTGCACCCATTATGGGTCTCCCATTTAAAGGTGTTTGTGGGCAAGTGAAGATCATGAGTTTTTCAATACCTCACAGTACCATGGGGGGCACCGCTCGCAGAGGAATCTCTTTAAATGGGGTGTGTAAGGACAGAGAGTATCCCCTAACCCAAGACGCTGCCTCCCTATATCCCACAACACTTGTGTTGAACTGTGGGATCTATCCCCACAAAGCCTTAATTTTACTACCTTAAACTATACCCTTTCTATCAACATGCGCGTCTAATCGATTTTTAAACATGTTTATAGACGTGCTACTAATTACTTCTACCGGCAAACTATTCCAGCTATTTACTATTCTATGCGTAAAAACGTTTTTCGCAACTGCTGTCTCGAACCTTCTACTTGTCAACTTACACCCGTTATTTCTAGTCCTATTATATTGAGATATTTCGAAAAAGCTATCTCTATCTACGTTATCAAACCCATTCATAATTTTGAAAACCTGGATTAGATCACCCCTTAACCTCCTAGTCTCGAGAGTAGTCAATTTTAACTCCTTAAGCCTATCCTCGTACGACTTTGACCTAAGAAACGGAATCATCTTAGTTGCTCGTCTTTGAACTCTTTCGATTTTGTCTATATCTTTGCGCATATTCGGATTCCAAAATTGGACCGCGTACTCCAAATGGGGTCTAACTAATGATTTATAAAGAGGAACTATAATATCGCGCGATTTGTACTCAAAATTTCGAGCTATAAACCCTAACACTTTGTTCGCCTTATTGACCGCTGCTGTACTTTGTTTCGCTACTTTTAAATCACCAGTGATTATAACTCCTAAATCGTTTTCCTGCTCTACGCTTGTTAAATCTTTCCCTGACATACTATACGCAAAATTACCGTTACGCGAACCTATATGTAAAATTTTGCACTTATCCACGTTAAATCTCATTTGCCATGTGACTGACCAATCAACGATTTTATTCAGATCTTCCTGAATTTTACCTCTATCTTCGTCATTAATCGCCCTACCACCCAGCTTCGTGTCATCCGCAAACTTTGAAACTGTACTGACTAGGCCGACATCTAAATCGTTAATATATATAAGAAAAAGCAAGGGGCCCTATACAGAACCCTGAGGAACGCCACTCGCTACATTAGCCCAACACGACTCCGCTCCATCAACGACCACCCTCTGTTTCCTGCCTCGCAACCACTCTTCTAGCCAATTTATTACTACACCCCTGATTCCATGAGCCTTAGTTTTTTCAATGAGTCTTTTGTGCGGCACGGTGTCAAACGCTTTTTGAAAATCTAAATACACTACATCAACCGCCCGATGTCTATCGTAAACGTCAACCACGCTTTGGAAAAATTCTAAAAGATTAGTTAAGCAAGATTTGTTTCGCCTAAAACCGTGTTGCGTATTTCTAACCAGATTATGCACTTCTAAGTGTTCGACTATACGATCCCTAATTATTGATTCCAGTAGCTTACCTACAACAGACGTTAAACTGATTGGCCTATAATTTCCCGCCGCACCTTTATCGCCTTTCTTAAAGATAGGTGTTACGTTTGCTAACTTGAAATTATCTGGTACGCACCCCTCAGAAATAGACGCATTAAAAATCTTTGTTAGCGGCACAACAATGCTATCTTTAATTCTTTTAGTTGTATGGGATATATGGAATCGGCCCCGGTGATTTACGCGTTTTCATTTTATCAATATAGCGCATTGCTTCCCCTTCACTAACGACAATATTATCCAAAATATTACCATTATCAAAAGGTATTATGTCTATGACCGTAGGGATATTCGTTACATCTTCTATAGTAAAAACTGACGTAAAGGTAAACTATATGCCCTTGACGATTGGTTAGGTTAAGTAGTGATATTTTCGTTAAAAAAAAAAGAAAAAAATATTATAATATATTATTTTTTACTGTACTGTACACTAACTATGTATTATCCGAAGGGTAATAACATCCTTCCACAGGAAGGGCGGGTTCTTTGCTGGTCTTACTATAATTCGCCGAATATCTGTCTGTCCGCAGAAAAAACTTTTACGTTTCTGAACCGATTTCGACCAAATTTCGTATGGCGAATGGGGGTGATGAGTAATGAACAAAAATATATGTGTGAGCAGCCCCCCCCCCCTCTAATTACTGGGCCTGAAGGCCCCAGCATCGCAATAAAACTATAGAAGAGAACGCAGCCAAGAAAATCTTGAGTTTCACGTCAAGATTTGTGAAGCTGAAGATTTTCGTGACTATAGTTTTATTGACCAAATAATTGAACCCCCCCTGTCAGTTCAATTATTTGGTCAATAAAGCTATAGAAATTCAATTCATTAACAAAAAATTCTATGATACATCCAGTTTAGAGAATCTAGAACAGGAACCTGGTGTAGGCAATTGCATGGTCTCATCGATGGATGAGTTTAAATTATGCCTTTGTATTCCAAAAAGATATTTATCACTTCAATAAAGAACATAGATAAATTATTCAAATTGCAATTACAAAGCAAAATTCCTAAAGTACAAACACTCAATACAGAACCAAATTAACTAGCATAATCAAAATTTCAAAATATAACTATTATAACAATCAATTTCCCAAGTATAAAGGAGACATGAAAAACACTTGGACAAGCATAAACAGACCAAATTAAGAAAAATTCAATAGAGAAATTAAATGTTGATAAAGAAATTACTGATGATACTTCTATTGCGGACTCTTTAAATATACATTTTACTTGAATAGCAGATAAGCTTCGCTCACAGTTACTAAATAATGATCACTCACCTCTAGAATATATGCCACCCAGCCCACTAAATTCATTTTCTTTTGTTCCTGTTACCTCTACTGAGGCCCGGAATATTATTGGTAAATTAAAAATATAAAAAATAACATTCATAACATTCTTGTACCTATACTGAAACTTGTTAAATATAAGATATCTGTAACTTTGGCTAAAATTATCAATCAAAGTATTTCCAAGGGAATATTCCCGTCATTGCTAAAAACTGGTTGTATAACACCCCATTTTAAAGGGGGATGATCCTACACTACCAACAAATTACAGGCAGGTGTGTTCATTATCTGTGTTCAGCAAAGTTTTTGAAAAAAATATAAAAAGTAGAATGCAGCGATATTTAGAATCCTACAATTTATTTTCTCCAAATCAATATGGCTTCCGTAATAATAAAACAACGAAAATAGCTATTTTAAATGTTATGGAAAATAGAAATATGGAAAAGAAATAATGATATCAATATTTATGGATTTCATAAGGCTTTTGATATGATAGACTATAATATTCTACTTAATAAATTATATTGGTATGACTTTAGATGAGCAATCAGTGATTGGTTTAAAAGTTATTTGTCCAATAAATATCATTTGTATCAGTAAATAAAGTTTGGTCAACTAAACCACTTATCAAACATGGTGTGCCACAGGGCTCAGTTATGGGTCCACTGTTATTTTTATTACATATGAATGACCTTCCACGCTCATCTAATATACTGAACTTCATTATGTTTGCAGATGATACAACTGTGTCGTTTTCTTGCAAAGATGTTAATTCAGCAAAAAAATATATTTAATTCAGAATTCATCAGTGTAATGAAATGGTTGACCATCAATAAACTCTTCCTAAATACCAGTAAAATAAATTTAATGATTTTTGCAAATAAAAGAAATGTATGTCTTGATGAACTTAATGCTGATGAAATCACTGTAAAGGAGTTTACCGTAACAAAATTTCTTGGTGTAATGTTAGATAAGAATATGCAATGGAGTGATCATGTAAAACATATCGTGAAAAAGATTTCAAGGAGCGTTGCTATGATGTTTAAAGAGGTTTTATTGACTCTTTATCACACTCTTGTTCGTCCTTATATAACGTACTGCACCCTTGTTTGGGGGAAACTTCGCTAACAATGCATTAAATGGTATCTTTGACATCCAAAAAAGAGCAATAAGGTTATTATCTGATGATGATTTCTTTAATCACTCTTGTGCATTATTTAAAGAGCTAAACTACTAAAGCTCAATGATGTAATCAAACTGGCACATTTTATTTTTATTTACAAGTGTAAGAACAAAATTATTAATTTACAATGGGTAAATAGATATTTTGTAACTCATCAAGAAATCCACTAGTATCAGACCAAAAATAGATCAAAGCATGTTATACCTCAATTTAGATTGTCTTCATCTCAAAAACTACTCATTTTCATTGGATTGAAACTATGGAATGATTTAAATGCTGATATAAAAAATATTGTGAATGTAAATTCGTTTAAAACCAAGTTGAAATCCCGATTAGTAATAGCATAATTTAGATTGTCTTCATCTCAAAAAATACTCATTTTCATTGGATTGAAACTATGGAATGATTTAAATGCTGATATAAAAAATATTGTGAATGTAAATTCGTTTAAAACCAAGTTGAAATCCCGATTAGTAATAGCATAATTTAGATTGTCTTCATCTCAAAAAATACTCATTTTCATTGGATTGAAACTATGGAATGATTTAAATGCTGATATAAAAAATATTGTGAATGTAAATTCGTTTAAAACCAAGTTGAAATCCCGATTAGTAATGGCATACTAATAAAAGTCTTGGATTAATGTACATTACTATTGTTTATTCATTTCTTGTGTATAATCTGGTATTACAGACACATTTCTTGTGATTGTTCAATTCTTATCTCTCATGTATAATATTGATTTCTTTGTATGGTATTGGTATAATACCTTCAATAGTGACCTTGCATTTGTCATATCGATAATGATAATTTAAGATTAATACATACTTTAACTATTAATAATATTTATTTATTTATTTATTATTAATTAATTAATAATAACTATCAGTTTTATTTTTAATAAGAGCCCATTAAAGCCTAAGCTTAAGGGCCAAATTAAATAAAATAGTCATTCTTCACAGTTATTTATGTTATTGTAAATTGTAAAACCAATGTATTTATTTTATTATTAATGAAGGTTATTCAATTAAAAAATCAATTCAAAAAGAACGCAGTCATGAAAATCTTAAACTTCACATTGCCGCCCGTAATAACAATAAAAAAAGAAAAGAAAATAGCAACTTTTATCATATCTGTGCTCCAGCTCCCCCTCCCCCCGTAGACCGCAGGTCTAGCTAAATGGGCCCGTAGGACCCTGTTTAGCTAGTAATAATAATAATAATAATAATAATAATAATAATGTTTTGTGTTGTTTAGCTTCCATCGCAACGGAAAAGATCATGTGACGGAAGGATCTACAGCTTTATGTGGGGTCTGAACCACGGGTCGCTACATCATCTAAATGTAGAGGATAATCAACCTTCCAACAACTGAACAGACTAAATGTCGCTTAACATCGCTTATCCAATGAGAAGCAGTTTGCGACGTGGAACGACGTAACTCCCTCGAACTAGGCTGACCATACGTACCGTTTTGAACGGGACAGTACCGTTTGTTTTATATTTCCTGGCCGTCCCGTCGTTTTAATAAAAATGTCAATTTTGTCCCGGTTTATGTACTTACTTTTTCATGAATACAGAATATTACATAACCCCCGTCCCTTTTTTGCCATCCCAATGTCCCGTTTTTGTCTCAAGGAAATATGGTCAGCCTACCTCGAACCCATTGAAGAGTGGAAACAAAATATGCGTCTAAAAATGTTTTAACTTAGAATAATTTTACAGCAAACGAGATTTATTCTTTTTGGTTGTATAGTTGCGGAATAAAGTTGGTCGGCCTTCTTTTATGGTTATGTACGATATGTATGTATATGTCGAAAGCTCACTGGTGAAGATTTAGGCTGGGTGAAAAGAAGACGTTCTTGCACAAAGCCCCATCCTTTATTTTTACTTAGTATATGCGAAATAATGAATATAAAAATGGTAGTGGTCTCATAATAATTATTTTAGTGAGTACGGAAAATGCATTTTTTGAATATATTTATATATATATATAATATATATATATATATATATATATATATATATATATGGGATGAATTTCACAATTAGACACGTGAAATGAATGAATGATGCAAACCCACAAGGAAAAGGAAAAATGATTCCAAGGCCTTTCGTGTATTCAGAAGTACACCTCGTCAGGGAATGACGAGGTGTACTTTTGAATACACGAAAGGCCTTGGAATCATTTTCTTTTTCCTTGTGGTTTGCATCATATATATATATTTCAAAATTTAATAAAAAATAGCATGAACTTCAAGAGAGTCGCCTGGGGAGGGACCATAAATGTTCCCACTTGTGGCCCCCCCGCTGCGAATACCGGAAACGCAGACCCGGGTAGCGGGGCTGGATCTGCTACCGCCCATTCAAGATATTCTGGGCCTCTGACTGATTCACTTTCCATTAATTTCTGCAACATTCATGGCCTTTTCTCAAATTTTCAATCTGTTGAACACCACCTCTCTCCCTCTAAACCTCATGCATGTATTTGTAGTGAGGAATGGAGGGCATGCTGGACTGCTCACAGGGTCGATGAGACACTGAAAAAGATCAACTAAGGAGGACAGTGACAGAAGAAACGGGAGTTCCAGCACTCCCTGACTCCTGCCTAACATCCACCCCGAAGTACTTCCTTGGTCGATTGGTGTGTACAATCTCCTCCTTACTTTCTCTATACTCAGTTTCCCTCCAAAGGTGATTTCCAAAGGTGATTGTTGCGTAAATGTACGCAATGACCTAACTTGTTCTTGTGTTCCCGAACTCGAATCTTCCGAATTCTATACGCTCTGGCTACGGCTTACATGCGAATCTCAAACTAAATATATCTGTGCTGTCTACCTTTCTCTTAATTCTACTGACTATCCAAAATTTTTTGAATACCTTACTTCCAAAGTGGAATACATTCTATCACACTCTCCCTTTGCTGAAATCTCCATTTTAGGAAATTTCAATGTTCACCACCATCTTTGGCTTTCCTTCCATTTCACTAACATTTCTGGTGAACTAGCTTACAACTTTTCTGTCCTAAATGACCCAGAACAGATTGTACAGCACCCTACTCGTATCCCCGATCGTCTTGGAGTGTACTGAGCAAAAAAACCTTGGTTTAACTTTACTTGTTCTAATGCTATCCGCAACAGAGAGGACTGCCCGGGTCTGCATTCCCGGTATCGGCAGCGAGGTTGCCAGAAGTGGGGACACTTATGGTCCCCCCCCAGGGGACTCCGAGGCTCTTTTAGTTGTTGCCATTTCATTTTCAATTTTGAAAAGATTATGTAGTGTGTAAGATGCATGTATGTGAAGTGAGAAGTCTGCTCTCCGGCTCGGCAAAAATTCCTTCATGTGACAAGAATGTGGAAACCTATCTAATTCTAATTCTTTTCGCTCTTTCTGGCATCTAGCTAAGAACCGCTTCAGCAACTTTACTTCCTCTTCTTTCCCTCCTCTTTTCCATTCCGACGGCTCAGTTGCTCTCTTCTTCTGACAAAGCTGAACTCTTCGCTCAAACTTTCGCTTCCAACTCAACCATGGACGATTCCGGTGCTATTCCTCCATCTCCTCCTCCCTCTGACTTTATTATGTCTGAAATTAGAATCTCTTCCAAAGATGTTTTTTCTGCCCAATCTGGGCTCAACTCTAGGAAGGTGTATGGTCCTGATGGTGTTCCTCCTGTTGTTCTTAAGAACTGTACTTCGTTGCTGACACCGTGCCCAGGCAAACTCTTTCGTCTTTGTCTCTCGTCTGGTACTTTTCCTTCCTGCTAGAAGTTAGCTTTCATTCAGCTTGTCCCAAAGAAGGATGACCGCTCTCAACCCTCCAACTATTGTCCAATTGCTTTGATTTCTTGCCTTTCTAAATTTTTTGAATCTATCCTTAATAAAAAGATTCTTAAACCTTTTTTTCTCACAATCTTCCTTTGGATCGTCAGTATGGGCTCCGCAAGGGACGTTCTACTGGCGATCTTCTTCCATATCTCTCTGACTCTTGGTCATCCTCCTTTCGGGATTTCGGTGAAATTTTTGCTATTGCGCTAGACATTTCGGAAGCTTGTGATAGATTGTGGCACAAATCTTTAATTTCCAAACTGCCCTCCTTCGGTTTCTATCCTTCTATCTGTCTTCATCTCTAATTTCCTTTCTGGCCGATCTATGGCTGCAGTTGGAGATGGCCAATGTTTTTCTCCTAAAGCTATTAACAGTGGTGTTCCTCAGGGTTCTGTCCTGTCACCCACTCTTATTTTTTTATTAATGATCTTTTAATTCGCACTTTTTGTCCTATTCACTCCTATGCCGATAATTCTACTCTTCATTTCTCCACCCGCTTCCCAAAGCGTCCCTCTCAACAGTCACTCTATCTCTATGATTCGTGTGAGACGGCTATGGGACATCTGATCTGTGATCTTTCTGTTATCTCTGATTGGGGCAGAGAAAATCTTGTGGCTTTCAATTTCTCAAAAACTCAGTTCCTCCATCTGTCTACTTGCCACAATCTTCCACACGAATATTCCCTTACCTTCAACAATACACAACCCAATATTTCCTCTTCTCTTAACAGCCTCGTCTAAGAGGTTAGGTGTACTGTACCGCCTCCGCAGTTTCCTCAGCACCGCTCAGTTGCTGTCTCTGTACAGGTTTTTGTCCGCCCCTGTATGGAGTATGCTTCTCATGTATGGGGTGGCTCAACCCACATAGCTGTACTTGACCGGGTCGAATCAAAGACTTTTCGTCTCATCAATTCCCCGCCTCTTACTCACTTTCTTCAATCCCTCTCTCTTCGCCGCAATCTTGCCTCCCTCTCTTTTTACTATCACTATTATAACGGACACTGCTCTTCTGAACTCTCTAACTACATGCTTCCTCCTTTAAGGAGAGCACGCAGCACCAGACTTTCGACACTTTCTCACTCCTTTTCTGTCCAACGCTCTAACGCAAGGGCTAATCGGTACTTTTAATCTTTCATCTACTCAACCGGTCAACTCTGGAACAATCCATTTTTCCCCCTGTCTATGACCTCCATTCTTTCAAACGCAGAGTGTCTCGGCAGGTCAGTAGTATGAACTCAAAAGGTTAGAGTGCAATGCAATTGCAAATGTTGCAATGAGTGTCAGCGCCAACCCACATCCCCCCCTTGTTGCAATACCCCTCTCAGTGCCAACCCCAGGGTGCCCTCCAAAAGGGGGGAAGTCCACCTGACTTCTTTGGGGGAGAAGTTGGGACGGCCTCACCCCCCAAAAGGGTATACCTAACCTAGAGAGAGAGGAAGAGACCATCCAGCTTCCACGAGAGGCAGAACCTCAATGACTGATCATGGTAGCAACACTTGACTTAGAACTCGAAATCCGTCAATTGGCGTAGAAGCCAGTGCCTCCAGGCATTATCAGCCAGTTGGCACAGTGTATACATCGCCTGAACCCCCAAGAAGCGCACACAAACGCACATAGATCCCCTATTATTACACACACACAGCTATATACTAATTATTTATTTATAGATGAGTTTCCAGAGAGAGAGAGAGAGAGAGAGAGAGAGAGAGAGAGAGAGAGAGAAGAGAGAGAGAGAGAGAGAGGCGTCTATTTACTTTTGTCACTCATCTCTTATACAAAATGTCTTCAAAAACAGCATTTCTTTTTATTCCAAGAAAGACAAAAATACCCGAATTGTTCATTCTGACGAAGGTCTAACTTTTCTCTCCACCTTAGACCTACAGTTTAACGGGGAATCCACCCCACCAGCACCCCAGCGTCTTAACCACTAGGTCACCCAGGGTACCCATTTTATCTGCTAAACAATTGTGCGGAAGGATGATCGTTTACCGCGCGCCGGGTGCACTCGCCGCTAGGCGAGACTTTGACTGAAAAACAATTGGCTGAAAATACAAGCAATATATTATACCGCACTTTAAATATATATATATATATATACACACACACATTCTTTAATAAGTACAGGAAAAATTTTATATATATATACAGGGTGGGCCGTAAGTTTCCATACATAGGAAAAATAAACATTTTTTTATGGACAACCATTTTTATTTATATAATATGCTCTACATGGTTGCCATTGTTTTGAAAACACATTTCAATACGTGTTCCCCACTGTTGATGAACACGCATTAGCACAGTTGACGTTATGCTTGTAATGGCGTTGGTGATACGTTCCTTTAGATGATTTATGTCTCGTATCCTTTCCTGATACACCATGGCCTTCAAGTGCCTCCAAAGATAGAAATCAAGGGGGGTGAGATCTGGGGATCTGGGAGGCCACTCCACAGGACCACGCCGACTAATCCAAGCATCCGGAAACTGCTGATCCAAATACCGACGCACGTGAAGACCATAATGAGGTGGAGCTCCATCTTGCTGGAAGTAAACTGGGAAGTTACCTTCCTCGTTTAGCAGGGATGGGAAAATCTCTTCTTGCAACATGTTAAGATACCTTTCGGCATTAAGATTTCCACTGACAAAAATTGGTCCAATAATTCTGTCACCCCATATCCCGGCCCACACCATCACTTTACCGGCACCTTGCATCTTCGTCGGACTCAGCCAGTTAGGGTTAGCATTACTCCAATAACGTATGTTTTGCCGATTAACCTCTCCATTGACGTAAAAATTTGCTTCATCAGTAAACAAGATCTTACGTCAAACGCATATTCTTAGGGTATCTGAAACATAAAAACAAACGTTTAATTTTTCCTATGTATGGAAACTTACGGCCCACCCTGTATATATATATATATATATATATATATATATATATATATATATATATATATATATATATATATTATCACAGGTGATAAAACAGAAGTTTAATATACGGCCGTTCTCTCTCCATCGACATTCCACAATTAGTTTTTTAAAAATTATTTTCAGTTTTAGGGGGTTGTAAAATCCTTCATATATATATATATATATATATATATATATATACATATACACGAAGGATATATTACTATCGGTAATAAAATGGATACTTATCATACGCTAATCTCTCGACACCATAAATTTTAAACCGATGCGATCTACCCCGATTTCCAAATTTATTTTCCAAAGTCGCTGAATCCCTCATATATATATATATATATATACAGGGTGTCCCATAAGTCCGGCATCATAGGAGAAATTCATATTTTTCTATTTCTACAAACCATAATTCATATGCTCGGGATGCCAATTTCCCGTCCACCATTCTGTTCAGTGATGAGGCTGTTTTTATGGAAATGGTGAGGTAAATCGACAGAACACCCGCTACTGGTCTCAAAACAACCCTCACTGGTATACCTCTTCAAAGGAACAAGGTGCATCTCGGGTGATGGCATGGTGTGGCATTTGGAAGGATCGCATTAGAGGCCCCCTCTTTTTCGATGAACATGTCACTGGAGGCACCTACCTACGTTTGCTCAAGGAAGAAGCATTTCCCAGTGTCTTGAACGAAGAAGGAAATTTCCCAACATGGTATGGTTCCAGCAAGACGGCGCTCCTGCACATTACAGCACCCAACTAAGGGAATACCTGTACTAACAATTCCCTGGTCATTGAATAGGACGTCGAGGGCCTGTGGAATGGCCAGCTAGAAGCCCGGATCTCACGCCACTATATATTTATCTCTGGGGCCACCTGAATGCGCTGGTATACGCAAAGAAAATTAGGAGTGTTGAACATTTATGGCAGCGCATTATTGGGGCATGTAACACCATTACTCCTGAAATCATTCACCATGTGCTTGCTGAGTGGGTATCACGTCTGAATTTGTGTATTGAAAACAATGGTGGACATATTGAACACGTTCTGTGAATAAAAGCTTTTGTTTTGCCTTTTTTATTATTTTTCCTATGATGCCGGACTTATGGGACACCCTGTATATATTATATATATAATATTATATATATAGATATAGTAACAGTTGAGGTAATAAATGGATATTTATCATGCGCCAATCTCTTGACACCATAAACCTTGATGGACTAATGCGATGCTACCCCTTCCATTTCTGTTAATCATTTTTTTAATTATTTTCAGTTTTAGGGGTTGTAAATCTTTCATATATATATATATATATGAAGGATTTACAACCCCTAAACCTGAAAATAATTACAAAAATTATTAACAGAAATGGAAGGGGTAGCATCGCATTAGTCCATCAAGGTTTATGGTGTCGAGAGATTGGCGCATGATAAATATCTATTTATTACCTCAACTGTTACAATATATATATAAATATATATATATATAATATATATATATATATATATATATATATATATGAGGGATTTAGCGACATTGGAAAATATATTTGGAAATCGGGGCAGATCGCATCGGTTTAAAATTTATGGTGTCGAAAGATTGGCGTATGATAAATATCCATTTATTATCCATTTATTATATATATATATCAGGGCTATTCAAAACTATTCATCCGATTTCAACTGAGAATACTTCCGTACCTATCAACCGTGCATCAACTGGGCATACACCACATGAAAGAGGAAATCTTCGAGTTTTACAAGATCACCGCGAGAGGGCTCCAAAGTCACGCCGTGGCCTAGCCTAGCAACAAACAGTCAGTGTGAAAATGGCGTCCGCACAGCAGAAGGCGTTTTGTGTGTTGCAGTTTTCGAGCTGTAAACCGGTAGTCACAGTGCAGCGTGAGTTTCGTCGACGTTACAGAACAGATCCACCGGGTGCTCAGAGCATCCGTCGGTGGTATCGGCAGGTATCGGCACTGTGACTACCGATTTACAGCTCGAAAACTGCAACACACAAAACGCCTTCTGCTGTGCGGACGCCATTTTCACACTGACTGTTTGTTGTTAGGCTAGGCCACGGCGTGATTTTGGAGCCCTCTCGTGGTGATCTTATAAAACTCCGAGATTTTCTCTTTCATGTGGTGTATGCCCAGTTGATGCTCGGTTGATAGGTACGGAAGTATTCTCAGTTGAAATCGGATGAAACATTTTCAATAGCCCTGTATATATATATATATATATATATATATATATATCTATATATATATATATATATATATATAAATAAAGGATATAGATATATTAGCACCGGTAATAAAATGGATACTTATGATACGCCAATCTCTCGACAACATATACTTTAAGCCGATGCGATCTGCCCCGATTTCCAAATTTATTTTTAAAAATTATTTTCAGTTTAGGTGGTTTTAAAATCCTTCATATAAAGTTTCATTTTCCAAACAAAGCGTCTCTCTCTCTCTCTCTCTCTCTCTCTCTAGAATCTGTTTCATTTCTGGAAGAAATCTATGGAAGGGGTAAGTTATATCTGACACGCCCCAGAATTCACGGGTCAGCCAATTACAGCCCAGTGGGCGGATCCTGGGAACGGCCCAGGACCTCTGGTTGGCGGGTAGTAGCGCTTACACGTTATTTCCCATCCAAATTTCACCGACGGCCAATAGGAAACTCGTGATTTGGATATTTGGATGTTTACAATTAGGATCGCGTATATAAAAGGGGGCATTCTCATCTGGATTCCACAACAGTTGTATTTATCAAAATAACCACAGAGACATATCGTCATGATCCAATCACAACAGCTTCACAGCTACCCGCAGTTGTTTGAAGATGGAAATACCTCAGTATTGTCTACAATTCATCTTTTCGCAGCGGCAGACCGGAACGCCCTACTTTCAACGCAGTCCATTGCAGAAATTTGTGACGGCGAGAAAGAATCGACCGTTGAAGACGGCATTGAAATGTAAGTAATTAATTTAATTTGTGATTCGCGCTATATACTTCGTTTCATTCAGTGCCTGTGTTAGTTAATTTATAAAAGCCATAATAAATGCGTTTTGAAAAAATAGTTTGTGATTTAAGCGGAAGGCCGGGCTATGTATATTTGTCGTTTCATTCAATGCAAGTGTTTTAATTTATAAAAATTCGTAATAAACGAGGTGAAAGGATATCTGATCAGGGGTCGAGACCCGGTGCCGGCAGACGATGCGTAGCACACCCACCTAATCCTCCCTCCTGATAACATCATTTAGACAGTGGATTTATTATACGATGAAGGTGTCCTTTGAAAGTGAAATTTTATTACACGTTTGTTTTTTATAACTTAAAAATTTGTAGAAAGTTCTACAGTAGGGTTTTAGAATTGCCAAAACTTTAAAGAATTGTCTGCGGTCCCGGGTTCGAGACCCGGTGCTGGCAGATGATGCATAGCACATCCAGCTAATCTTACTTTTGAGCCCTGTTAGGATATCTACTTTGTGATTATTATTTGCCCCGGGCCCTAATGGGCATTTTCTCTTATTGTAACTCTCTCTTCCCATATATATATATATATGTGTGTGTATATATATATATATATATATATATATATGGATCTATATGTTAGCAACCCGGTCCCGGGTTCATCACCCGGTGCTGGCTGATGATGTGCAGTACACCCAGCTAATCTTCCTTTTGAGCTGTAAATTAGTGTACTTGTGACGCCTTGCAGCTCCCTCTCTGTCTTCATCTATATATATATATATATATATATATATATATATATATATATATATATATATATATATAAATATGTACCTCTGTTTGTATTTTGGTGAAAAGCAATACATTCTTAATCATTGCCCATACTGTGTCCCCTTCGTGATTATATATATATATATATATATATAGAAACGACGTAAGTATAGAGGAGCGTTCTGCGCACGAGGAAGAGAAATAACGAACAAATGAAAAATGAGGTGACCCTCCCGGGAATCGAACCCAGGATCTTCCGATTGCCGGTAAGATATGCTATCCATTACACCACGGGCCTCGATCAGTCAGAAGTCGAAATTCTCCTACATAGGGCAGAAACCAATGCCCTGAGAGGGCACCCTCGCAAATCGTGGATATGAACATTTAACTGCAATGACCACGCAGTATATTAATGTATAGAAACGACGTAAGTATAGAGGAGCGTTCTGCGCACGAGGAAGAGAAATAACGAACAAATGAAAAATGAGGTGACCGCCCGGGAATCGAACCCAGGATCTTCCGATTGCCGGTCAGATATGCTATCCATTACACCACGGGCCTCGATCAGTCAGAAGTCGAAATTCTCCTACATAGGGCAGAAACCAATGCCTGAGAGGGCACCCTCGCAAATCGTGAATATGTACATTTAACTGCAATGACCACGCAGTATATTAATGTATAGAAACGACGTAAGTATAGAGGAGCGTTCTGCGCACGAGGAAGAGAAATAACGAACAAATGAAAAATGAGGTGACCGCCCGGGAATCGAACCCAGGATCTTCCGATTGCCGGTCAGATATGCTATACATTACACCACGGGCCTCGATCAGTCAGAAGTCGAAATTCTCCTACATAGGGCAGAAACCAATGCCCTGAGAGGGCACACTCGCAAATCGTGAATATATACATTTAACTGCAATGACCACGCAGTAATGGATAGTATATCTGACCGGCAATCGGAAGATCCTGGGTTCGATTCCCGGGCGGTCACCTCATTTTTCATTTGTTCGTTATTTCTCTTCCTCGTGCGCAGAACGCTCCTCTATACTTACGTCGTTTCTATACATTAATATACTGCGTGGTCATTGCAGTTAAATGTACATATTCACGATTTGCGAGGGTGCCCTCTCAGGGCATTGGTTTCTGCCCTATGTAGGAGAATTTCGACTTCTGACTGATCGAGGCCCGTGGTGTAATGGATAGCATATCTGACGGGCAATCGGAAGAACCTGGGTTCGATTCCCGGGCGGTCACCTCATTTTTCATTTGTTCGTTATTTCTCTTCCTCGTGCGCAGAACGCTCCTCTATACTTACGTCGTTTCTATACATTAATATACTGCGTGGTCATTGCAGTTAAATGTATGGGTATATATTATATATATATATATATATATATATATATATATATATATATATATAGAGGGCGTCCCAAAAAAATGTATACACACTTTAACAGCTGATAGCTCAATTGATGTTTCTTTCTTTCCAAGTTAAACCCATTAGAATTAATAATGGCAGTCAGACTAAGCTTTGAACAAAGGAAATTCATTCTAAAATGCTACTGGAAGTGTGAAAACGCAGTTGAAGTGCAAAGACAGTTTAGGAGGGAGTTTCAAACAGATCCACCAACGCGACTTACCATCACTCGAATTAGAGATAAGTTTGAAGCCGATGGAACTGTTCAGAATGTCCACAAAAAGCGTTCCGGAAGACCACGGACATTGACAAGCCCCAAAAAGCAAGAAAGAGTACTGGAAACGTATCACCAAAGTCCAAGAAAATCTGTGCGGCAAGCGAGTCGTGAGGTAGGAATTTCAGAATCGTCTGTCCAACGCATTTTGAAGCGCTGTCAATGGAAAAGTTACATTCCAAGATTAGTCCATGCTATTAATGAAGATGATCCGGACCGAAGAGTGGAGTATTGTGAGTGGTACTTGGCACGATGTGGATGTGGATTGGACGAAGGGGTTTCGTAGAATACCCTCCGCGTTCACCAGACCTCACACCACTAGACTTTTTTTATGGGGATACTTAAAAGACAAAGTATACGCTCTAAAAACTGCAACAGTCGCTGAATTGAGAGCAGCCATTGAACGAGAATGCACACAAATACCAAACGAAATGTTTCGTGATGTTTGCGATTCCATTGCTTCGCGTTATCAGCAGTGCCTGGACCAGAACGGACGTCAGTTTGAAAACAGGCGTTGACAAAACAATTAAATAATGTCTGTAGATTCTATTACATTTTGAAAATGAAATGTATTTTAATAAACACTGCCTTTATAATTATTTAAAGTGTGTATACATTTTTTTGGGACGCCCTGTATATATGGTGTGGTTGTAATAATACATTTCTATTCCCCACATTTTATCGTAAATGTTTCATTAGCGGGTATCCTCAACTATAGCCTAGTTTGCATTAGTATTGAGGTAAGACTTCTGAATATAAATCGATTTATGAAAAAATGGACTTTAATTAAAACAGATTCAGATGGACTAATTATGATAATATCTCCTTAAAGGACCGATGCGGAACTTGATCGTGTTATAGCAACTTTTCGCGACAGCTTTGATGAAAGGCGAATAAACGAAGGCGATTTGGGGGCTTTACCGCGCAGCCAATCCAGTGACCTGAATACCGAGGTCGAGGTATTGGCTCACATCTAGTCCAACGAATGCCTGGTCATCGAGGAAGTAATGTGTTTTTTTGTGGTTAAGAACAAAACACATTGTATTTTCATTCAATTTATTAAATGGTAGAAAGCATGTTTTAGTACAATTCGGCTTACAGAACTAGTGTCTATTAAATAAGACAAACATTAATGGAGACATTTTATAGTTACAGTTATATATATATATATATATATATATATATATTATATATATATATATATATATATATATACACACTTAAAACTTTTCACAATATAGTTACAATTATATAGACACGTAAAACTTTACACACTACATCGAGAGCGCACAAATGGAAACGTTTTTTTATCTATCTACACACCAAATTCATCATTCATCTCAGTGTCGCACAAATCGAATAATTTTAAAAAATTTATAAATCCCCTCCCACGTGACATGTGCAGGAGAAATGAAAGACAGTACATGCCACAAGTATTACTGAAATATCCTTCGAAACAGTAAGGTTTCCAGATAATTTGATGGACATGTAGCTGTTCGATAAATTGTACAATCACAAGGTCATTCCAGGGCTGAGTGCCGAGTGAATGAAGATAGTACATTCTTTCCCTATTTTTAAAATAGATTGCAAACCAATGAATCCCCTCAACCACAACAATGTCCCGTATTGACGATAAGACTACACCAATCTCTCGTAGTTAGCAATTTCAATGTATTCTCGTCCATTTTAAAAGTCTGTGACAACGTTCCTGAGGCGGTCGAGCTCTATTAGAGCTTGTGATTCGAGGTATACTATTTCACTAATAGGCGCGTCTATAGGGTCGGCGGATTCCAATCTGACTGAGATATTCCCACTTTGTTGTGGACTTAAGTATGTATTTACACTAGCAGATAAGTCGGGGGTAATATCAAATGGGTAAAGGTTAAATTGATCGAAAAATTCTTTATGCGTTACGCCTATCCCAAACTCGTCGCAACCACCGGAATATGGGAAGATTACTATAAGCTCCCGCTCAGATCTGGTACACAGCGTCTGATGAGTAGTCCGCAACCATAGTCCCGCGCAATGCAACGCCATTTACGTATAGAGTTATACTTTTAAGGCCGAAATTCTCGAATTTAAAGGCGCTCTTTTTATATTTTCCATTCGTCGACGCGTGATCCTGCATTCCAATTAATAACCTTTTAGGTAGAACTCCCAGAGCCACGTTTTCTAGCTCATTCGAGGCCAAACCGGTGGGCACCGTGTATAGTTTGATCTGTACTCTGTTAATTGGGTATTTTACTGTTGGTGTATTAAATGTTTTTCAATTTCTACATATTTCGGCGAACTTAATTTCACTCGCCGTACGCGCAGATACGTTTCCATGATGTGAATCACAACCGGATTTCCGCCCTCTCTTCATCAGTCCCAGATTTATGCAGATCTGAGGATTCGTGCGGTTTAGTTTTAACTTCATATCCACCCCATTCATAAGCAGTTTCTCTGGAACGTGAAGTTTGTATGCAGACATCCAAAACACTCGTATATCTTCTTTTTATAATTTTGTAATTTATCATTTATACTACTTTCGTCTTTAGTCTGATAATAGCCTCGGCAGTTAAAAAGGTATCTTTCGCTTCTTTTGAAAAGTTGAGGACATTTTCCAGATAGGCTTGTAGGTGATAATAACCCGTTCCTGTCGAGATGTTAACTTGATTTAAATACACTTCACACTGGCTGAATATTGAGTGTAGAAAGTTGGTTTCAGGGTATGCAGAGTAACGATCATCGCAGTCCGTTCCAGCTGAATGGGCTATGCAGTTTAGCATACATGTGCATGCAACTTGGATCAAAAAAGTATGGGCCTGAGCTGGGTATTACGAATTCTATAAGGGCACTCGGTGAACTAATTGTGTTTAATGGATTAATTGTAATAAAGTCGCTATGCTCAGTAGTAGAAACCTGTGTAGGGGGCATATCAAAGAGGGTCAGTTCCGATTTACAACATTGTGAGCTACACGGATGGATGAAGCGCGCCAAAACGAGTCAGAAATAGTGCCACCTCTCTCAACAAGTAGTAATCAGCCTATGATTCGTTATAGCAGTGTCCTCAGCTTATATCAGTTAAAAAAATTATCAGCCATAGGCTTCATTCGCTTAGAACACTTCTTTTTTTATGTCCTTTTACGTTTAGTGCCACGTGTTGGTAACCCCTTCTTCCGGAGAGCCCTCTTCTTTCTGCCACCACGCATTTTCTCTTTGCATCTTTGATGATTTCGTCCCGTGTACGTTTTAAATGTTTTTTTAGAGCTTCTTGAGGCTTAGCTCCACGCATTATGTTTTCTACATCGTTAAAACCTGATTGTAACGCCTTCCTCTCGAGGTATCTAGCCCCTTCTTTAACAATGGGACAGCAGTGCGTAGTATGGTTGAAAAAATGGATCCAAGCCCACTCCCACACTAATATCTCTCCCCTCGAGAGAATGTGAAAGGCCTTTGGGTCATTATAACTGAATACGATGAAAGTGTAGCTTCACTGTTAAGCTCCCATCACCGAATGGGAAACTTTTTCCTGCAATCGTTCTTTTATATATATTGAGATATTGGTTAATAGATTAGTCGCAACATTCACATAATGGGGCTTGTCATATGTAATGCTCAAACTCTTTCCTCTATAGTTGGGAATGTGAGCAATGCGCAGCAGGCGCGCCTGGGTGTCCCCAACAAATTGATGCCCCACGATAATGCTGTAAAAATAGCACATGTCTGGGATGGATAGCTTTCACCCAATTTCTCCAATTTCAACTGATACATTAAGCTGGACAAGTCATGTTGTGCCTCGTGAAAGGTGTCTCTTTAGAGGGCTGCACTATATCGACCCTCGGCCACAATTGTGAACAGCTCTTTGTCTTTAATATTTCTAATAAGCGTTGATTTTAACTTCAACGTACGTGCAGGCGTGTCTATGTTTACGACTTCAAAAGGTTTGTCAGGTGGCTTACTGGAATTCACAAACACCAACTTCGTACGAATCACGTTCCAATCAATGGGCCATGGAGTTCTGTTACAAAGTTGGCCAGGGTGTTGTTAGGATGTACAGACAGAGAAAAGAGGACGGGAGTGTGACATAGAAGTGGTTAGGCGCCATGTTGCATACTATTTAAGCTTCATTATTGCAGCAGCTTTTATATAGGTGTTGAAGCTTTCTGGGTACCCTAGCCATTTCACCAGGTACATTTTTCTCTTTCCTGAACCTTTGCTGCCTAATTTTTTTCAATTTTAAACACATTTTTTCCTAAATTAAATGACTTTCTGCAACTCCTCGCGGTAAAAGCCTCCTGCGATTTCTCCCCATTCAAATCTTCAACGTAATACATCATTATCTCGCCTTTAGGTCTCACACTAACTTTAAAAATCTCACGTGTCCATCCTTGCTCAAATCCCTTCGCGAATTTATTTCCCGAACGCGATAGCCTTACATAATCATTGATTTTGAAACGTGTAGAGTGTGGTGGCGGTGCTCCATCTCTTCTCACATCAGCTCTGGGCGCGTACCTCTTTCTAAAACTTCGTTAGGTGTTGTGCCAATCGTACGGTGGTGTGAACGGTTGTATGACGAGGCCAATGATCCCAGAATGTTTATATATCTGTATGTGTTTTTGTGTAAAATAGCGATGCATGCGTTCCTTTATGGTACGTTGAACTCTTTCAGCTAAAGAGGCCTTATGTATAGAATTGCTAGTGTAGTAACTGATATTAAACTCTGTCAGCATGTTCTGAAAAGCGCGGCCTATAAATTCTTTCCCCATATCCGTACAAAAATAGCCAGGAACCCTGTTTTCTTTCAACATCAGCGTTTTGGTAGCTTTAGCAACTGTTTCAGGCGATTTATTTTTCAGAGGAATTAGCCACAGATATCTAGAGAATACATCTATTATGAATAGGATGTAGCGGTAGCCATCATTATACACTGAATATCTTTGCATGTCTGTTAAATCCGCTTGCCAAATAGAGTCAATCGAAGCCGCTGTTGTCTTGGCCGTTTTAAACCTTTTTCTCACCGGCTTATGAAGTGTATAAGCATCCTGCTCCCGCAAAAACCTCTCAACATCTTTTTTCCCTACTCCATCATTGTAAACACCTCTGTACAGTCTATTAACACCGCCATAGGAGGCGGGTTAGAAATGTCATAATAGCGTTTTCTTAATATGTTAGCCATTTGCGTATTTTAGAGACACGTGGATAAGGTTGGCCGTTTGTCTCTTCTTTCTCCTCTTCAGAGATGCTACTGTTGGGGGTGATGGCGTACTCAGTTGTGACACATGCGAGACTTGCTCCAAGTCTTTTAACCTATTCAGATTTCCTATCAATGTTTTGGGGACATTTATTTGTTGTAGTCTTGCTTTAATATGCTTCCATCCTGTTGGTGAGGGCCTGTCCCACTTTCTCACCAGATCATGGACAATGTCGACGATATTGGATCCCTGTACCTTGTTCCTTCAACAATGACCTCGCCTGTATCGGTCCACTGTATGATGGGGTCCTCACTCAATAGATTATAAAGACTTAAGCCTTTATTCCTCAATGTATGTGGGAGACTGCTTTTTAATACATGCTCGATGTGTTGCGTTCCGTTATTCTTTGGCTGGTCATCTCTAACGTCGGGCCCAGGTCCTATGTCGCCATGCTCATCGTTGCTCGCGCTGTGCCTAATAACCACGGGAGCTCTGTCGGATTCTTATAATCTTCGTACTCATGAAGAAATTTCTGCAGAGCCTCTTGGTACAAGATCCTTTTCTCATCAGGTGACTTTTCACTGTTTAATAGGGCTAACAATTCGCTTTCCATTCTTTTAAGCCTACTTTTACGGGGTTCTAGAACCGTGTCTGGATCTTTGAACTTTGCAGTGAAGCATACACCTCGTGCGGAATCACTACCACTTTCTTCATTATATTAATCTAGTCAGTAAAGGTCCCAAAACTGAAAATAAGATGGGGAGGAATGATCCCCTCTTTGTACAATAATTCGCTTTTTCTTCCCCCAGTTTGACTTTTACGAGCGAGCGCACGTATTATGTTCTTGTAACGACGTAGGCGAGCCTTCTGAGGGGTTTCATTGGCACATTACATTTTATAACATTAAGACAGATTTCACAGATGCATTTTAAAAAGTCGGAGTCGATATTTTTAACAAACATCTGCTGCAATGCCCGGGGCAATCGTTGATAGATTTTTATTAATTCACGATATTTCTTCAGCCTATTTGTCATTCTGGAATATACACCGTTTCAGGCTCGTTTGGGAATATATTCGTTCTTAGAAGCACCCTAAACGTGTTTCGCGGGTGAAGGTCACAAAGCAAATATCCGTAACGCTGACTTGTGGCTTCTTTATAAACCTCCAAAAACTCCTTACGCTGATTCGGGAACATTTGATTGGCTAATACCCCAATTTGTGACACATCTCTACGTTGCGCGAATAAGACTAGATATTGTGTATTTAACGACACATCGCGCATGTATCTATTTTTGAAAAATAGATTCTTTGATGAAGAATACGCTTATGTTAAGATGGTGGGAGAACACTGTAAATGTCTCGGCAAACGTTTTATCCATTTCCAACATGAGATCGTCAATTACAATGACTGTATGCTCATTTCCCTTTAACGAATTAACGTTTGTGGAACAAAATATCATCTTGGTACTCGTTGAACACTGATTGATACGTCGAATAGCACCATATTACTTTATGCACAAATTTTGAGAACATCTCCCCTTATCTTTAATGATTTTAAGCATAAACACAGTTTTACCACATCCTGTAGGGCCAGATATAATACATGTGGAGGGCTTGTGAACCTGAATTTTTCTACAGATTCCATCTCTAACACGTCACACCCCTAAGTGGGTCATTTACAAAATATAACAAAATTTAAGTGCTGCTCCTTATATTCTTGTTTTTCTTCTTCCACAGAACCGTGAATGACGACGATGTACAGCCCCCCATCATCGATATTACAGATGACCCCGATGACCGTGTAGCTACAGACTCCATCCCCGCTGACGAACCCTCACCAGCGATACCTGTAGCACGCGACAATTCAAAGCGGAAGCATGATGAAGAACCCTCCACGTCAGGTATAAAGCGTGCCAGGATTGCGCCGGTTGTTAGACCCCAGTAATAGAGCCCCAACCCTCTACGTCTTACGACACAACCCCCACAATAGTACCTTCCTCAAATATACCCCTTATTCCTGTTCAATTCCGGGTACTTCCTCCACACCAGCAGCAGCAGCTTCTCGTGCTGTGGAGGAAGGTATAACATTCGAGTTGGTGCGCACCGCTACCCCCACCCCTGCCCTGACTAGAAATCGGTACGTGGTCAGGGTTGACCCTGGATCCCTGTATACAACGGTGTTGGACTGCGACGCGTAGTTGAACGTATTGTGGAGTTTGCCCTTCAGAACCGCGACGAACGTGAAGTCCGGACGAGGTTGTCCTTCAGGTTCGGTTCAGATGACGGGGATGTAGATGATTTTTGGGTAGTAATACCGTTCAGACGCTTGGCAGCTGTAGACATAGAATATATCTTGGGCCGTATAATGCAGGCCTCTCAAAGTAGTACAGCCTTCAATATGGACAACTTCACGGTAGATATTGACAGAGTATTCCGGGTTGCGGGTCATAGTGCCACACCTTATACTCTTAATTTCAATTCTCCGGTTTTTACAGAAAGCATTTAAACGTCGATCGTGGTTGCGGCTTTATAGCAATAGTCTTAGCTCATATGTTCACTGTGCTAAATACAATCGCGTATAATATCTGGCTGCCTACGGTTGTGCAGCGTGCCCGTAAACTGGCTTCAGATTGTAAGCTTGAGTTTGAGTGTAATATGGGTCCTGAAGAGCTGAGAAGGGTAGCAGGAAATGAATGTTCGTATAGTTGTATTTGGAATGGATGATCGTCGTAGGACTGTGTATGTTTTTAAAAGCTGTGTGAGAGATCGTACAAGACCTCTACTTATTTTAGGATTGTCAGGAACATCGTATCTCCCCATCCGTAATATAAGGACTCTCTACGCTAGTTATGATAAAAGTCGAAAATATGGAAGGCATCATGATTTGTGTAAGGGATGTCTCGAGTTTGCGGATGATATAGTGAAACATTGTAAGGAGTGCTACATGGTATGTGAGCAGTGTAAAAGCCCCAAATGTGAAAGTCGTGTAGTTGAAGCTGAGAAGAGGGAATGTAATGTGTGTAGACGTACATTTTTCAATAATAAATGCTTTGAGCTCCATAAATCAATTGGCACTTGCAGGAAAATGAGAATCTGTGAATGTGGCATGTTTCATATGATGGATAATTGGGGTAAGTTTGTGCATAAATGCGATGAAATTCACTGTTCTACATGTCATGAAAAATATAAGGCGGATGGAGTGAAGCATGTATGTTATATGAAAGATGCTAAGCCTAAAAATAGCCCTTGTATAACCGTGTACTACGATATAGAAACATACACGAACGCTGAAACCAAAGAGGTTATTCCACATTTACTCGTAAGTCAGACTATCTGTGATGAGTGCATGGATGTCGAGTGTGATGAGTGTCACAAATGTGGTAAACGGACAAACGTTTTTAAAACGATTGCACACGACAGCCCTGTGAAACTCTTTGTATCCTATATTGTCAAGTTAGCGGACAAGTTAAAAAAATGACTGTATATTCTTGCCCATAACGGAGCAAAATTTGACACACAGTTCCTTTATAAGGAGTTGCTTGAACACGAGTCATCGGATATTTACAGGCGACCCTTGAAAAGAGGCAACAAACTAATACAAATGCAGATAAGAGGTAATGTTCAGTTTAAAGACACCCTGCTGTTCACACCTTGTAAATTAGCCAAGCTACCCAAGGTCATGGGTAGCCGCTGAAGTTTCAAAAGGGTATTTCCCTTACACTTTCCTCACTAACGAAACTTTAAATTACGTAGGACTGCCTCCACCCAAACATTACTTTAACTACACCAACATGAGTGATAGTGAGCGTGAAGATTTTGACCGCTACTACAACAGTTTTAATGAAACTAGTCCATACAATATAGCTGATGAATGTGAACGTTATTGCGTGAATGATGTGCGCGTGCTTAGAGTATGTTTCAGCCTTTAGAAGGATGTACATTAGGGTGTTTCATAAATGAGAACCACATTATATTTTTAATCCACACAGATGCCCGTGTTCGTTTTACATATTTATCACTCCTGGCCAAAAATGAGACTTCTTCGACAAAAATAAGGGGTCTCGAGAAATCACGCCTTACGTCAGAGAGCACAGACTCATCACTTCATCATTTCCCCCTTCTGCTTCTTCGGAAAATCCTTCCTGTTCTTGAAAACTGCTTTCAGCAGGTACTGTTTGTCTTCTTCCTTCGTTGTTAGGGCAGTATTGAATTTCTCGATGAGAGCGATCCCCCGTTCAGCCGAGTCGTTCACCACAGCCAGGACGCGGACCCTAGCTAGGCCTGCTTGGTAGTGTGGGTCGCTTTCCCAAGACGAAGCGAGATTTTCGACAAAGGTGCCGTTGATCCCGAGTGCGGTGAAGAGATCCTTCGTCCTCGAGGTAACGAAATCCGAAATCTTCTTTCCTTTGAAGGAGCCGAGGACGGTCTTCCCCTCCAGACGCTTCAACGCTTTCCTCGATGCCGGCTTGGCGAGGTTCTCTCGCATCCTTTGTTTCTCGTCCTGAGGAACCCCTTGATCGAAGAATGCCAAGCCGACCAGCGTCTCGGAGAAGTACCAGAGGTGTCGTTTCATGGCCGCTTGCGCTTGCTTGGCGACGTCGACGATCACGGCATCTTCCTGCAGTATTTCCAGGTCCAGCAAGAACTCCAGATCCACACTTGGGGCCTGCTCTGCTCTCGTCGCACGACTCCAAGCCTTTGCGTAGGCCAGGGCGACGAACAGGCAGATTTCTGTGACTCCTTTCAGCTCCCGCCCGGTCATCCTGAACTGGGCCTGAAGGAGGTACAGCTTCAATCCGTAAATGGCTTTCGCCATCCACAGCGCATGGTGGTATGCTCCTGGCTTCCGCAGTGGCACACTGGCGACAGTCTCTTCACCAAGAAAGAGGATAACCAGTTGAAGAAGTTCTTGGTAGTCATCCCGCGGCTGACCAGAAGCCAGAGCTTCCCTCACGACAAGGACAGTTCGGTCCTTGAGACCCTGAAGAGGTCCAGCGATGCTGCAGCTATCTGAATCAATAGCAGTGGTGATAAGAGATCGGTCGATGAAACCCCACTGCTCTTGGAATCTTTTGAAGATCCCAGTCTCGGGCCCAGAGGTGGGGCCCATCGAAACCGGGAGACTTGGGCCAGGACGATTTCGTACATATGGTGGCTTAGGCCTGTTCAAAAAATCAACTTTTTCTTATTTCATAGGTTTCTGTACATTTTCCCATGCATTTTGACCTGAAAAAGCCGAAAATCACAACTATTTTGACCTAGGATGTTGGGAAGCATTGCCGCATGGAGCTTTAAATTTTCTGCCTTGAAATCGGCCAAAGCGCCAATTCCGGGTCCCTTGAATTATGTTTTGCACTTTAACTTTTGATCTAAAAAATAGAGCAACAAATTAGGTATCAAATGAAAGAGCATAAAATTAATAAATAATAATAATAATAATAATAATAATAATAAATAAATAATAATTAATAATAATAATAAT